>AYEL01064436.1:0-24983 GCA_000484575.1 Olivierus martensii
TTAAATTGTTTTTGTAATTATTTAGTATTAAGTAAGAACTTAGAAAAAGACCTGAGCTCAGGCAGAACTCTGGAATTTGCAGAGTCGCTAACCGTTAGGCTTAGTTAGTATTGACAGTCGTACTAAAGCGCGACTTTGCAAGTGTATTATTTGATAGCCAAAATACTATTTTGATTTTCTTGAACCCACAAATAACTGTTATAAATATTTTAATGAAATAATAATATAACAACTTTTCAATTTTTCTACAAAATTCCTATAATCATGCTATTTAATGTTTTCTGTAAATGAAAAATAAAATTTTATTCAATACAATTTTTATACATAATACCAGTTTCAATTTAAAACTTTTTAATTTTCCATAAATATAATGCTAAAGCAGAAAATAAGGTTTTTCTTTACTTTCAGTTTTTGATTATGAAGATCATTTTATGATGCTCCTAATTTCAATATAAATGCCTATATTTTTGTTTTTTATTTTATATATTAATATACTTTTATTAAATATAGATTTTCGAAAAAATAATATCTATATATAAATAAATTTTTATGATACTGTATTTTTATGGGTACTGTATGTTAAAATAATACATTTATAATAAAACCTTACTTGTGTCGAAAGTCTGGAAGCTAAAGTCATTTCCAAATTTCCTTTTAAACCCAAAAGAGCAGGAACAAGAATGAACAGCTCTGATACATTTACAAACACTGGCCAATGCTGCAAATTATAAAATTCTTAATTTTATAAATTATTTTCTAGACTTAAATTATTTTATCAAATAATATATAACATTAATAATATAGAAAATTATTTTAATGATGATCAAAAAAATTTCTAAGTTATTATTTAAAGGCTTCAGATATTTGTAATTTAAATAAATAATTTATTTTTGCGATTGAAACTTTTCAAATGTTTTAATTTCTGGAAGATTGTGTTATAAATTTATAAATAAAAGAATAACCCGAGGAAAAGATGGTATTTATTTATTTTAACTAACTTGTAGCAACTTATTTTTAGATTATTTAAATAAGGATAACTTGGGACGTTCGAGAAAAATTTTACATGAACTGGCATATTCAAGTAAATTTTAAGTAGCAAAGGATTATCGTTAGTGATTTCTAGCTATTTTAGTCGGAAGTGTTTTTTCTTCATTCAGATATTTTAGATGAAATGATTGATTTAAAAAAAAAAATTAAGATCACTATAAGTGTTTAGTATAAATATTTTTAATATTAGAAGATTGAAAATTTTTGAAGTGTGGGAAATAAAATTTTTTTTTCGAAGATTGCAGTATTATTAAAAAAATTTAGACTATTAATTTTTAATTATTTTCAATTCTTTTTTTTTTAATTTTTTCATTTTTACGGAATACAAGGCGTCTTGGATTATGAGGTGTTTAATGTATTCGGTTGTAAATTTTCATTTTTACAAAACTCAAGGCGTCTTGGGTTATGTGGAGTTGAACTCTTGCGGTTTTCAATTTTACGTTTCGGGTTATATATTTAGGGTGGGCCAGCACATGGGCCAGAATTTTCAATGCATGGGCCCGGGCCCACCCGTAGTTACGTCCCTGACCTCAACAGTAATTGCCGATAAAACGCTCAAACCACCAAAATCGGATAGATCGTCGTAAAGTTATGTTAAGACAGACTTCTATCAGCATTGCATAAGTATTAGGGGCACATGACCCGAAAATGTGCCAAAAATTTTCGAAAAGATTTGATTGATTGGATATATATGCAAATAGCAAGAACTTTTGAGGAAATTCAAAATTTAATGAGAGACTTCATTTGACATAATTTTTAAAGCATCTTTTAAGACTGTTTCATCAATATTGAATCAGCAGTTTGGACTGTATTCCTTATTGACATTTTACCATTGTTTCGAAATGCATATAGTATGCAAATGAGGAGCAACAGTATAACCAAGTAAATTTTTTTGGCCACAATCGGAAAGATCTCAGGAACAAGGAATCAAGCGAAAAAAATTTGGTTGAAATTAAATTACTGAAGGTTAAGCAATTTGGATTTGAAATTTTTGCTAAAGTGTGCTAGGTGGAAACCAAACGTATTATGTAAACCACACTCTCCATGTTTTAAGATTACACAAATTAAATTAAAATTATTCTGAAAATTTTTTTAATTTTTCGGAATAAAAAATAGCGGCGATTTCAGGAGGCCATCATGCTATATAAAAGAAAATTATAATCTAAAATTAAATAAAGAAAACTGTCCCAATTATTGAAATCGATCTTACAATTTAAAAATCTTGCATAGTCACTCTTCCTTAGAAAAACAATCAGTTTAATTCTTGAGTAATCCTTTATTAATCAATGAATCCCTCCAGAATTAAATCGTTAATTATGTTTTAGAATTTAATTAATGTTTTCGTTGTAATGCTTTGAATGCGATATTTATAACATTCATCGAAAATCTTAAATGATTCAGGATCTGCTAGAGATTTAAGAACGTTTTAACAATAATTCAATAAAATAACACTATAATAAATATAAAATTTAATAAATTATTTTATTTTTTATCTTCAAACTTTTATTGTTTTTATTCCTTTTATATTTTATTATTAATAAATTAGTATCGGGTCATCCCAAAATTAATGTCGTTTTCATACTGTACTTGTTCAAACGTGTCTCAGCTTGTCTAGACATGAATTTTTAAAGTTATATAAATACTACTAAGCTGAAGGGATTTAGTCTATGGATTATATACTTAATTAAATTAGTAAATGATTTATTTTTTATATCCTTTCAAGATTTAATCCTAAAAACGTCTTGATTTTTGAATGACCTGATATTACAAAAATATTCATAATTTTATTTTAAACTTGATATAAAAGTAATTAAATTTATATTTTTAATTATTCTACATTTAAATACTGTACATATTCTAATTATAACGAAAGTGAAGATAATTTATTTAATGTAAATGAAGAAAATTTATGTTGATTCAATTATTTCTAATTCTACATTATTTATTAACTGTCTTTCGATTAAATTAAACAAGTGAATGGAAGATTAAACAAAGCAGGGCATCAACATATTAAATTAACTTGACCCAGAAACCAATGAAATCTTAATAACATTTACAAGAATACCAAACAAAGAAAATATTTTATACTGATTTGATGAAAGGAACTGTTAAAATGAAATATTATTTTTTTAAATATGTTTCGAGGAAAATGTTTTATTTACGGATTGTTAATCATCAATCATGTTGATCAAATAATTCATAGGTGACAAATAAAATGATGCAGAGAATAATGCATCTTCGATTTAAACAAATTTATTTTATCTAAGTATATTTTTATCCTACTTTTCGAAGGAAAGTGAAGTTTATGTTTGCTATCTGGTATCTGTCGCCCAATGATAACTTTGAACTTATATTTTCATGGAATTTGATAATGATATTCTGCCATTTAAAGAAAAGATAGCGGATGTATGGTTAAGTTAAGTTAATTAGATTAAACCGCCATATCCTGATGGTATATTCTGTATCTGGTGGCGGCCACTTATACAGCCCATCACAGGCTGGCCAACACCCATGATGGGGTCAACCGGATGGTGCCCATCACAGGCTGGCCAGCACCCATGATGGGGTCAACCGGATGGTTGAAATCACAGGCTGGCCAACACCCGTAATGGGGTCAACCGGATGGTTGAAGATGGGATTCAACGGGCAGGGCCCGGACCCCTCCTGAAAAGCTGATGTGTGGGTTCCGGATTTGAACCCGGATTCTCTAAGGTAGTAAGCCAAAGCTTTATCACGCGGCGATAGCGGATGTATAAAAATTTTTCATATATCTCCTGATCTATTATTGGAATTTAAAAAAAAAATTTAGTAGAATGATCAGTGCACTGTGGAATATTTCGAAGATGAATCACTTAAACATTTAATTGCAATCATTTAAAAAGGAGGATATTCAAACATCAAATATATCCTTTGATAACTTTTAAACAATTTGATTGAATTTTATAAAATGTAGAAAGGTGATCAAGCTATTAGTCAATTTGAAGTATGATTAATTAGCCTGTAAACCTTGAAATCAGCCATTTTTTAATGTATAAAGTTATAAATATACATTTAAAAATGGCGGATTTTCAATTTTCTAAGATTTTTCTCTAACTACTACTTAATGAAAATTATTCAGTGGATATTAACAACAGTAGGTTATGCCATTGAAGTTGACAGTTTTAATCCTTTACCTTTAATCATTCCAAAAAAGGACATGTTTGGGAAGTAGACGATTAATTTTTGCTGCTTGCATTCATCTAAATTTATTTTATATATACATACTGTAATGCAAATTCATTTTTTCTTCACTTCGATAATGATTAATTTCATTATTTATTTTTTATTGGAATGTCATCAGAGCTGAAAGTTATTTCATTAGAAAAATTGATGAAACGGAATAGTATTTTTATAATAATTAAAATTATTATAAAAATACTATTCCCAAAAATCTTATTGTTGATAATCGTAAATTAGATATTGATTTTCTTTTAAACGATTTTCCTTTAATAATTAAAAAAAAAATTAACAAATTAGCCAAAATCGATTAATCGATCACATAACACTTTGCATAATTTCGATTTTGATCATTTTTATAATTTAATTTGACCTGAAAAATTTATTGAATTTCGATTTCGATCGATATAATGGTTTTTAAATCAGACTAGAATGTTATATGGAATACTATAAAGCAGGGGTGGACAACCTTTTTTTTGTAGGGGGCCGTATAGAAAAATTTATGGTGGCCTACGGGCCAAAACAAAAACAATTGATAATAATAGTATTTATTTAAAAAAGAGAGAAAGTACAGATATGTAAGTATACATAACGTTGGTATTAGATATAATACCACGAGCCAAAACAAAAACAATTGATAATAATAGTATTTATTTAAAAAAGAGAGCATTGGTATTAGATATAATAAATACAGATATGTAAGTACATAGCATTGGTATTAGATATAATAAAATAATGTGGCTGATGTAAGTATACATAGCGTTGGTATTACATATAATAAAATAATGTGAATAAGTATACATAGCGTTGGTATTAGATATAGATCGGAAGAGCGGTTCAAGCCAAAACAAAAACAGTTGATAATAATAGTATTTATTTAAAAAAGAGAAGGTACAGATATGTAAACTGATGATAATAGTATTTATTTAAAAAAGAGAAGGTACAGATATGTAAGCATAAGCGTTGGTATTAGATATAATTAAATAATGTGGCCCGCGGGCCGGAGGTTGCCCACCCTTACTATAAAGGCTTATATTAATGTCACCAAAGAAAGAACAGTTATCAAGAAGACGGCAGTGTCTCTAAGCCAAGTACAGTAATCACTAACTGATTCTCATTACTGGAATCATTACGATCAATTCAACTCGCTGTAACTTTGGTTATAAGTTAAATATTATTAATCTGACAATTAAATTCGAGAAAGCTATTTAATAGGATACCGGTTGCCAAATTTAAAGTTTCAAATTCAATTAATAATCGAATTAGAACAGTTTAAAATTCGTAAAAATCGACAAAAAAGCATCGCTTTTCTTCTGTTTCTCCTCCTCCTCCTCCTCCGCAGACACCTCTATAGGTCACATCGTTCAACCGATATTGATGAAATTTGCAATATAGGTATTTCTTAGATTATTTGAGATTCTCTGAAAATTTTGGCATAATCGGGACCAAATATAGGAAGAAAATGGATATTTTCTATAAATACTTCTACATATGGCATTGTTTAATTAATCATTTTTTACTAAATTTGGAATACAGATATGTCGTAACTTAAAATCTTCTGAAAATTTTGGCCCAATTGGGCTAAAATTAAAAAATAATAAAGGATGATTCTCTTTTTTAGAAATGTCTCTATAATTCATGTCGTTCAATCCATTTCGAACAAATCTGGAATGTAAATATTACTAATGTTATTTAAGCCTTTATGAAAAATGCAGCCCAAACGGATTTCGACGAAATTTGATGTTTGCTAAAAATTTCGATCCAATCGGATTGAAAATAAAGAGGGCATTTAATAATAATGTTGTTTGAATATCTCTTTCAGAAAAATAATTTTCATCTAAAAAATAAATGACAGCTCATCAAAAACATCTAATAGTGATTCTCAACCTTTTTTCTGTTGAGGAACACATTTTAATATTTTTAAATTTGGCAGCCGCCTAAATATTTTAAATAATAATTTAGATTTAACAACAAATTTTTATTATCTAAATATTTTAAATAATAATTTAGATTTAACAATAAATTTTTATTAACTAAATCTAAATTATTATTTAATATATTTAACAACAAATTTTTTTAACATATTTTAAATAATAATTTAGTTATGGCAACGAGTTTTATTAGCAGATTATTGCAGTTATTATTTATTACATTCAGATTACAGGCATGCTCGTACACGGGATCATTAAATGGCAGCCCTTATTAAGTTATAGCTCCACCTGCAGATTTTGTCTTTTTAGAGAAACTATAATTTTAATTTAATTTGTATTCCTTAATTTTTTTTAATTATAACGACAAAAACTTTAGCTATCGCAGAAATTCGAGGGTTAGATTTTTTTAATATATATGATTCGTGCAATTACATATATACAATTCATTCTTAATTTTTCGCGGGACACCGTCAAAGATTTGGCGGCACATTGGTTGAGAACCACTGATCTAATATGTAAAAAATAAGCCAAATACAAATAAAGCCCAAGAAATTAAGATATTTGTTACAATTTATATGCGGTTACTTTGGTTGACGTTATTGTTTTATCCGTATTTTCATAAATTGTCAACCAAATAGCCGCATCAAATTTATAACAAATATCCTAATTATTTAATACTGTACAATAAATTCGGGTGTAACGCGACTAAAAAATTGCGACTGGTACTCATACAACGCTACAAACAGTCCCGTATAACGCGTAGGATAATTTTTTTAACGTGACATCCATTACTTACAATACCGGTGTGACGCGACTAAAAAATTGCGACTAGTACTCATACAACGCTATAAACAGTCCCGTATAACGCGTAGGATAATTTTTTTAACGTGACATCCATTACTTACAATATTCGTTGATTGTAATAAAAACCAAACGATGTTTATTTCGTTTCCATGACAACTTTGATAACTTTTCCGTCGGGTTATACGAATCCGCATTTTCGGAGTCTGTGTATACGAGATCTACTTGTATATAATATTTTTAAAAGTTTAATTACCTACCTGTATTCTGTTTTGTTTTCACCTTTATTAAAAGAAACTTTTTAAACTAATTAATACTCTGCCCACAATAAAATCATATTCGAAACTAACGCGCATCTCGTTAGCAATATGCCATCAGTGCTGGAACTCAGAGACAAGTTTAAACTTGCATAAAATCTACGGATGATGATGTCTGTATTACGCGATACGGGAGTCCATTGTACTTGGCTTATTTTTTTATATATTAAACGTTCTTGATGGATTTATATACATACAATATAATAGTATAGTTTCTATATAATTTTATACTAATATTTAACTAAACGTTTACTTACTGTTAAATTAAGCGTGCAAAAATGTCAATATTGAATGTTAAATATTTGATATGAATAGAAAGATTTTTCGGAATGACTAATATTTAACTTTCTAATTCTCTTTTACAGCGTATGGAAGTAATGACACAAAAGTATGGGAAGCTCTCTGTCTACATCCAGGTCAGAATAATTATTTTTAATGTCAATATATATATTATAAATATAATTTTTTTTTTGTATATAGCGGTAAAATGGCTGACTTCCTACTTTTGATTATTTAAAAATATATTTTTTTTTCAAATATTAAAAATAATTATCGTATGCTTTTTTATTATTAATAATTATGACATTACTTCGTGTGAAGTAAGACTTTAAAACAAGTGTTCCAAAGTAGTCAGTATTGATCCACAGAAGTCGATAAACATCAAGGAGTCGATTAATTATTTTTACTCATATTCACACATATTGCAGGGTCTTTCTAGAAATATATAAAATAGCGACAGTTTTATTATTAAATTATAAAATATCTATATCTTATATTGCAAAAATATGGTCATTTTTGAAAGATTCAAAAATTATTATTTAATTTTTAAATTTATTTACTGATCTAGTATAGTAGAGTTTTGCTATTGCTGTGTTTTATGTTATATTTTTATATAATGGAGAAGATAAAGAATGACGTCACGATCCGTAGAGATCGCGAGACAACGTGATTTGTTGAACGGCTGGAGATTCGTGAAGATTGCGAGAGAGACAACATGATTTGTTGTTGTCTCTCTGTGCTGTCACTGAGAGATCGGGTCGTGACGTCATTCTTTAGCTTCTCCAGTGGAGACTTCTCGGAATATTTTCTGAACTCATTCTATGATATATATTGAGAGTATGTTAAGTTATTTTAAACATGGATTATTTTTATAGAGGAATTCAGAAAAATGCGAAATAAATTTTAAAAAAGTTGTGAAAAAGTGGAAAATTAAGGAAAGGAAGCTTTAAAAATAAATTTTTAAATTAAAACAAGTTAAAAATATTTTGAGATATTTAAATGATGTATATTTTGTATCAAATTAGATCCGTTTAGAGCTTCATTAAATGTTTCCTGCTTTTTTTGATATAATTTAAGAAAAACAGCCTCTTCATTACACGGACCACAACAGAACCACGCCACAATCACAAAACAGTGGTTGCTTGTGGACGGTCGTGAATTATAATTATATTAATATAGAAACGCATAATTTAACTCAGACGGACTGCTAAACTGAAGTCGGTTTCAACGGCTGTCGCAACTTGTGGTCGATATCATCCACAAAATTGTGGTCGTCAGTGGTTGAGCGCAACTCACACAGTGCAACATACCGACCACTAGCCACCGACAGCGCTTCATTTCAATCAGCAATCGGTAACGGATTGCGCATATATACACGCAGTCCCTTACCGACTGCGCGTATAAGTGGTTCGCGAGTGGTTGATTTCAACTACAACCCAACCACACGGTAACCACCGTTTTGTGGTTGTGGCATGGTTCTGTTGTGGTCCGTGTGAGTTCAGCCTAAATTCAGATACAGTTCTTAGAATATATTATTTTTATTAAATAGTTGGGGATCGATGAAGTATAAAATGCTGTTGTTAAGGGACCGACGAATAATAAAATGCTATTGTTAAGGGGCTGATGAAGTATAAAATGCTATTGTTAAGGGACCGACGAATAATAAAATGCTATTGTTAAGGGGCTGATGAAGTATAAAATGTTATTGTTAAGGGGCTGATGAAGTATAAAATGTTATTGTTAAAGGACCGACGAATAATATAATGTTATTGTTAAGGGGCTGATGAAGTATAAAATGTTATTGTTAAGGGACCGACGAATAATAAAATGCTATTGTTAAGGGGCTGATGAAGTATAAAATGTTATTGTTAAGGGGCTGATGAAGTATAAAATGTTATTGTTAAAGGACCGACGAATAATAAAATGCTATTGTTAAGGGACTGATGAAGTATAAAATATTATTGTTAAGGGGTCGACGAATAAAATGCTATTGTTAAGGGGCCGATGACATAAACTATTTCAATAAGGTGTCGCAATTACAAAAAGTTTGGTGACTCCTGCTTTAAAATAAATTTATTTATTTTCATTATTGATATATAACATGAAAAATATATACAGCGGTGCCTTGGTTAACGACGGCCTAAGATAACGATGTACTTAGTTAACGACGAGTGGCTGTAGGAAAACATCTCTTGGATAACAACACAGGCTTTGGCTAACGACTCCTGATTATGTAAAAATAGAGCTCTGTAAAATAAAAGCTACATTCCTATCACTATATAAAATTGTAGCTATTTTATTAATTCATTCATTCTCAACCTTAAATTAATGTATAAACCTTATGTATACATTTCTATATAAAATTGAGAAGTTTTGCAAAGAAAAAATTCTTATAAAAGAGGTCAGTCAACAATAAAAATATTCTTCATATGAATTATAAGGTTCATCACCTCTGTCATAGAGCATTTCTTTCATGCCAACTATTAATCAGCCATATTGTAACAAAGATTCTTACAATCTTATTGATTTTATTATTAAAAATATGTGACTATGTATGACTATTCATAACATTTTTATTAATATTTAAATATTGGGTATTGCACAAATAAGATTAAATATATATATAAAGTGGTTGTACTGTGTCATTCTCACCCTTGTAGCAATTCTTTTGCCACAGGATTAACCATATTCCTAGTAAATACCTATTTTTTTTTATTCTATTATCAAAAATAAGTGGATATCTTGTGAATGTTCATACTCAAATATATTAGTCAATAAAATTAAAGAATCTAGCTTTATAATCAGCAGATGATTAAATATATACATATTTAAATGAAAATATAATATTTTAGGTACAATTATATTCTCTTCAGCACACTAAGAAAACTGAACTACAAACAAGTTTAAAATACATGTATATTCTGTTCTGGAAACAGCATTATAGAACATTTAAATAAACATTAAGTAGGAACATCCATGTTCTAAATGACATTAGAGTAGCTATTATCTCTAATTCAAATATATTATGCAACATTACACAAATAAGATTGAAAATATGTATTGTGATATTTTTAAAAATAAATATGACAATTGCTACTCTATATTATCAATTAATTTATTAAATGCAATTGTAATGATCCTTGACATTTACAGTTAAATAATTTACAGTGGTACCTTGGTTAACGACGGCCTCGGACAACGACGTACTAGGTTAACGACGAGTAGTAGTAAGAAAAAAAATGTCTTGGTTAATGACACAGGCTTTGGTTGGGAAACTTATATAATACTATGGAGACTTCATTATCAGATGAGGCCAAAACTAGCGCTCCAGGCAGGCTATCTACTTAGCCACGGGCCCTCTTGGCAAACCTAGACAGACAGACTTGGCTCAAGTCAGATAACACACTCTAATCAATACTAATCAGGGGATTAATCATTTCAAATTACGTAAACCAACACAGCCAAACTTCCCCTGGCGGACAAAGTCTATACAATGGTACCTTGGTTAATGACGGCCTCGGATAACAATGTACTTGGTTAACGACGAGTGGTCGTAAGAAAAAAATGTCTTGGTTAATTACGCAGACTTTGGTTAATGACTCCTGATTATGTGAACTTCCGACAAAATAGAGCTCTATAACAATCTGGCAAAATAGAGCTCTGTAAAGCAGCTCGTCATCGCATCACGTTATTCGTTAGCTCAATTGTTAATCGTTATTTTTTTAATCACAATCCATCCGGCAAAATAGAGCTCTGTAAAGCAGCTTGTCATCGCATCACGTTATTCGTTAGCTCAATTGTTAATCGTTATTTTTTTAATCACAATCAATTCAAATCCGACAATATCATTATTAAAATTAATAAAGTTATAACCATATAAAAATATATTTAAGTAAATGATAATTAACATATAGTAATGAAAACAAATTATTTAATTAATTAAAAATAGAGCTGCAACATTTCACTAGTTTTTAATTTCTTAAAGATGATTTCTAGATGATTATTATTTTAAATTCTGCAAACAAAGTCTGATTCTATTGTTTGTTTGTGTTATATATTACTTGACATCTGGAAGTGGTGTGACATTGCAGTTTCAGATTCCATCAGAAGAAACAAATCATCTGTCCGAGATCCTACAGTTCATATAGAAATAAATCGGCAAATGTGCGTCACTGTTTGTTCGCCATTAAAAGGCAAAATCAAATCTTATCTGTATAATAACCGTTGAATCTATAAGCTGCTAATCAATGTTTACGGTTTCGTTTTTCAAAAAATTCCGAAGTGATCCCAATTGTCCTTCTGGTGAAGATTGATAATTAAAAACTGTTTTCACGAACAATTCATTTTATTAATGTTAATTTTTTTGTAGCAAATATAATAAATAAGTGATATTTTCCATAATTTTTGGACATTTTAAATGAGTTTTATCTGCATTTTTAATACATTTTTAATATTATATGGTTGTGGGAAGGAGCCGGAACGAATTAATCAATTTTCAATTAAATCCTATGGGGAATCGAACCTTGGATAATGACGGTAATCCTGGAATGGATTACCGTCGTTAACCAAGGTACCACTGTATATGATTTCTGATAATTCATTTAAGAAATATGGTATGATTATTTTGTATATTTGGATTTGGACATCAAATTTGCAAATTGACTGAGTGCTGGTAAGCTTTCACTTTTGTCATTTGTAACAAAATTTCCTGTACTTTGGTTTTGATTTTTTATTGCTTAACTCACTTTGTTAATATTTTTGTTAAAATTCAGAAATAAAGAAAAAGTTTAATATTTCTTTGATAGTTTTTGCCAAAAAAACATTTCAATAAAATAATATCACAAAAAATTGGGATCAGAGTTTACTTTTTCTGGAATATCATGATCAAATTAGTCAATTGAAGTCAATTGATAATATACAGTTAAACTTTATTAAAGAATTAAATATCAAATTGATACTATTTATCAGTTACACATAATTGCATAATCAAAAAAATTTAGTTTGTTGGAAAGTCACAAACTATCATGTTATAAACTATCAAGTTCTGCTGCCTATAAGAAATACAAGGAATCCACAAGCACTTTAAGCAGGAAAAATACACAATTTTTTAAATATCTAATAATAAACTGTGTATTTTTCCTGCTTAAAATGCTTATGGATTCCTTTATTTCTATCATGTTATTTTCTCTGGTAGATGTGATATAATCATATCACATTATATGAATAAATATGATATAATACAGTTGTGTTTTGCCTTCTGGCCACTTTAATTTTGTATCACAACATTTTGATGCAATGAGTTTGGCATTTTGTTGAAGTACTCATTTATTCTCATAATGAACTGTATTTTGAAAGTTCTTAAAATTAAAAAAACGAAAAATAACTATTCATTTCAATAAATGTTACATTGTTCTAATTTTAAGAGTAAACAAAAACTAGCACTGTCTGCAGTAAAATAAAGCATTTATTTGATAAAATTCCACAAATGCTTTTGGTCTACAACCATCATCAGGCAGAGTTCTAATAAACAACGGAATAGAAGGAATGCTGGTTGCCATTCCGTTGTTTATTAGAACTCCGCCTGATGATGGTTGTAGACCGAAAGCGTTTGCGGAATTTTATCAAATACACCTAGCCCTCGATTTGCACGGCATTCAATTTACACAGTTTCGCTTTTACATGGTTTTTAAATGAAAACAAAAAAATTTTTTGGGGTTTGATTGTTTTGCATTATGCTATTTATAAATTAAAAGAGTATCATATTGTCACGTTTTGTGGGTTGTCGAGTTCGTAGAGATTAATAAAGAGTGAATACAGCTATACAGTATTTCGTATATTCCAATTTATTTACACACAAAACAAAATAATCTTGTTTCACTATAACTGTATAGTACAATTTATTCACACAAAACAAAATAATCTTGTTTCACTATAACTAAATATTCCAATAAAGACACAAAACAAAATAATCTTGTTTCCCTATAACTAAATTCAATACAAAATCATAAAATAAAATAATCTTGTTTCACTATAACTAAATTCAATACAAAATCCTACTTCGTATAGTCCAATTTATTTACACAAAAAAAATAATCTTGTTTCACTATAACTAAATTCAATACAAAATCCGCAACAAAATAATCTTGTTTCACTATAACTAAATTCAATACAAAATCCAATTACACACAAAATAAAATAATTTTGTTTCACTGTAACTAAATTCAATACAAAATCCGATAATATCTTATACAATACTTATCTACATCTTTAATTCAGAATAACTCACAGTTCTTAATCCACTGTCGTTTTCACAATTTATCGCTCACTATTAACTTTTACTGTCCAAGTCTCGCAGTTCAATTAAACTCAACTCAGGCTTGCAGCTCCCTTATTTGTATGGAATATTGTTAATTTTTTTGTACCATATTCGATGTTAATTAATGTTTATGTTTTCATTTTCAAAAATAAATTGAAAAAGTATAAGCATTAAATTGTCTCTAAAAATTAATCAACCAATCCCCTTTTTTTAGTATAAGCATTAAATTGTCTCTAAAAATTAATCAACCAATCTCCCTTTTTTTCCTTTGATCTTTATCTCATTTTACACGGTTATAAAGAGCATATCCTTGACTTTTCTTTATCTTCTTTAGATCGATTTACACAGTTTACAGTTTAACTGAACATATCCTTCTATTTTGTATGAATTCTTGTCTTGTTTTACACGGTTTCGGTTTGTACAATTTTTTCAGGAACGTATCTACCGTGTAAATCAAGGGCTGAGTGTAATTGCTTTATTTTACTGCAGACAGTGCTAGTTTTTGTTTACTCTTAAGTATTTAAGTTAAGAAGTTGTTTTACATAGTTAAAAGTTTAAATTGTTCTAAATCTTGAAATTTGGGGTCAACTTATACATGATTTTAATTTTTTACCATTTTTTGAAACTGATTTACAAAGGTGAACTTATATCTGAGTATAATAATTAGCAAAGGAGCTTTTATATAAACAATAATTATATCAGAAATTATCAAAAGAAACAAGATGATTGATATTTAAAATTCAATTTGTTAATTTTTTATGAAATAATTTCTATCATTGGTGTTAATATATAACACTAATGATAAAATTTTCATATATTACCAATATCTAATATTGTAGAATCCCAATCATCTGGAATTGGATTATCAAGTTGCAGATTATCTAGAGGTAATCCTTAATCTGGAAGTGATGATTAATTAACAATGTTTTATAGATATGCTATCTGAAAGATTTTTAAATGCCCATATTAATTTTTCTATTATAACTTAGATAATTTGTGATAAAAATTAGAATCAAATTAAAATTACAAATATTGCAGTAATTCCTTGCAGCAAATAAACTTATTTTCTTGTTTCTTCTTTCAATAAATTATAAAACATTTGAATATATGAGCCGTTCACAAGCCAAATCGATTAACTCTACTTTTTGAAATTTTTTAAATATTAGTGTCACAGTACTTAGTTGACTCTTAACAATTTATATTTAAAATAAATTTCATTAATAATTAGACTTAACACCACTAAATGACATTTTTTTTTTTTTTGGCCATCAAATAATAAATAATTTATTTCAGAAACCAATTTGATTAAATCCATATTCTAATGTAAATCATGGCAATAATGCAATTCAAACATTTATAAGTGTCATATTATGCCTAAGACATTTTTTGAATTTACCCTTCAAAGTTAAAATTATAATTTTACATCTTTTAAAATCACTAAATTGGAAGGATCAAATTGAGAGACATGTAGGAAAGGTGCGATACTGCCTACATGAAAGTTTTGGTTAACCAGTTTTTATTCAATAAATTTTTTGATTTTAGTCAATCTAGGATATGACAATAAGAATTTAGTTAAGTAATTTTTTTAATACAATGGTATATATTAGATAATGGCAAGCTGTTCATTTTGTCATAAGAAAATACAGTCAAACCTCTTTAAGCCGCCACCATCGGTTCGAAGGTCCTCTCTGGCGGTAAAGGAGGGTGGCGGTTTATAGAGGGTTTATGGTAACATGTGAGAAAACATGTATAGACTAGAATGACATTGTTTCATTTAATTAAAGGTGATCAGAAATAAATTGCTGAGTAGCAGAAGGATTTTTATTTTTATATTCACAAATTAAAATCTTTTCGTGAACATCTAATGTCGTTTTTGACATTTTTCCGAGTAAGAAACAGCAACGATACTCACAACAGTTGATTTATAAAAAAACGGTTTAAACTGTTCTTCTTCTTCCGCAAAGTCGAGATTATGGCTCTCCAGTCTTCTCCTATTTTAAGCGGTTATTTTGTAAAAATCTGTTTAAAGTTTTGGAATAGCTCATTTTGAAAACAGGGATGTGAATAGTCACAGGTGCGAGATTACAGTCTAATAAATGTTAACAGATAAATTACTTAATTCCATCTTCTCTAGTGTTTCTATTTGTGTTGTTTGATCTTGCCATTCGATTGTTTTGGCAGTTTAAACAACTGATTTGTCTACTAATGAACTGGTTTTGCCTCCAGAAATGAGTGGTGGTTGGTGATTAGTGAGGTGGCGGTTTATAGAGGGAATTTCATGTTTTAACTTAAAGGAGGAGATTTGTTATTGGCTTTCATCAGGCAAATAATGAGGGTGGCGGTTTATAGAGGGGCAGCTTAAAGAGGTTTGACTGTAATTAATCGATTACTGCTGTAGATGAATGTTAATAGAATAATGCCTTTGTAAAATAAATAATTTATTATATAAAACAAAGTAAAAGATGATTAAATACAAAAATAAGGCAAACCATATGAAGACTCTATTGAGACCATAACTTGATGACCATGAATAAAAGTTGGTTTCCACTAGCACAGAAACGTGATAAAAGCAGTGCGGTTTTGACACCACGGCGTAAAAACTGCTACCGTCCAGTGTCTAGATGGATTCAACTTTTCTGTGACAGTAAAAATCCGTCGAGATAACAAGAACAATGAAATTCATATTTTTTGTGGCATTGAATTGTTGGCAATCTTGACAGTCAAGATGGCAGGATTCTCTGTTATTAAATCTCATCTCTTTAATCAAAATTGCAGAGAAACATTGTTCGTATTTCTTATAAATATTTCTGATCCAACATTTTCTCTTCTTCGATTTTGTTTCAGTTTCCTCATTTACTACAGCTGTTAATATCATTTTGTAAACAGTGAGTGCCTTTCGTTGCTTAGCATCCATTTTATTTTACATGAAATGAATCATGGGAACTGCACTAAGAATCTTTGAGAAAGCGAAGCTTACCGGGACTGTGGGAATCCGCAAGCGGAATTGTCCCCGCATTTATCTATGACAGTTTTGACCATTCCACTTTCTGCAGCGGATTGGGGGAACCATAGTATAATAAATCTATGATGGGAGTCAACTCTTCTGCTTCATTCTCGCAATGCTCTGACATTGTCTAGTAACCAAACTTTTGTTTAACATCTGAAATATACACTGCATTAACTTATTTTAAAAATATTTTGAATATTGAATTCAATGATAAATATTCAATGGAATTCAATGGAAAATAAAAAATATTAATATTTTTTATTTTCATTTGACAAATTGATTAACTCCATCAATCACACAAAAATTGTAATAAAAGTAACGATTACTCCAAGGATATAATATCTTATGCATTTTTTATATTGTTAGACAAAAGCTACACTTGTAATAATACATTCTACAATGTTTATTTGAATTTATATTTTAAAGGGAATTTTAAAAAACAATGTATATTATTTTATCATTTTTCTCTACTTTTTGTTTTGTGGAGTTAACTGATTCGGCAAGTGAGTGACTCAAATGTATGCAGTGGCGGAACTACAGTGCACTGCAACATGGGGTTGGACCCTGCAACATGGGGTCCAAAAATTTTAAAATCTGCTGAAAAGCTTCAATTAAAATATAAAGTAAGATTAAGATACATTAATAGCCTTTCTTGTAGTATAGGCTTTTTTGTACATCTTTTACATCGCAACAAATTAACAATTATCAAAAAATTAAAACCTGAATAACACTGATTCGGCAAGTGAGTGACTCAAATGTATGCAGTGGCGGAACTACAGTGCACTGCAACATGGGGCCAAAATCTGCCGATAAGGGGAAATATGGCACTGTGTAACAGGAATAGAAAAGAAATAAGGCAAATCTAAAATAGAAATTTAAAGTTTCATTTTTGTCCTTCGCAAAAATTGAGAAAGAAGGTGAATTGTCCCAAAATAAGTCCCATTTTCTCTATTTTAAAATAAAATGAGAAAATTTGCATAAATCGCTTTTTCGAGCAGCGGAAAACTATAAACACGAAGTAACGCAAACGTATTTAAAATTACTGCAAAAATGCGTCTGCCTGATCGTACTTTTTGATTGTTAAATTATTCTACGTTTACGGATGTAATGCAGCAGCCACTTTACTTGAAATTAGAAGTTTAAAAAAAAAAATATTCGGTGAAAAGTTCTTACTTCCTGGAATTAGACGAATGATAAAAATTTTGAGATTGATGTGTTGTCAGAAAGGCTGAAAAGGGAAGGAAACTTGTCTTCCCTTAGGTAAGAGAGGAAATTGCTATTGCTGTCGTGATATTGTATCGTGTCATCCATGAATGATGATGCGTAACGAAGTAGTTGGATATTTTAGAAGCTTACGTTGTTCGGCAAATTCCTCTGCACTCGTCAAAATTCGCTATCTGGTCTGGTATGGTTTGTTGAAAAGGGAAGGAAACTTCCCTTTTCAACCTTTCTTACCCTTAGGTAAGAAACTCTCTTACCCTTAGGTAAGAGAGGAAATTGCTATTGCTGTCGTGATATTGTATCGTGTCATCCATGAATAATGATGCGTAACGAAGTAGTTGGATATTTTAGAAGCTTAAAACGTTGTTCGGCAAATTCCTCTGCACTCGTCAAAATTCGCTATCTGGTCTGGTATGGTTTCACATCAAATTTCATTCTTGAGCCATACTTTTTTTTTTGAGAAATTACAGCCAGCAAGTATAATAATCTGTTCTGTTACAGCACAAAGATACTATAGTACAGGGGTGGCCAACAGATCGATCGTGATCGACTGGTCGATCGCGGGACGATTTGTAGTCGATCTTCGTAAGTTATCGGACGACTCTCTTACTGCATAATGCCTTCTCTAGACAAATAAAACCAAAATTTCGTTTTATTGCTGAGTATGGCCCAAAACAGAATATCCTGTAGCAGCAGAGCATTTAGACAAAATTCTAAATTCGCTGACGATGCAATATGACACCTTTGAATTGACAGTTGTGAGAGTTGAAGTGAATTATTGTGTTTGAGATTTATGAGCAAAATAAAAGGAAAACACCGTCGCTGCTACTGGATATCTCGTTTTGGGCTAATGTCGTTTTGGGATATGTGGTTTTGGACTCCTATCTCTACTCTCACCATCAAACGAAAAAATTTCGAAATAGATCGCAAACTCATTGTTAACATATTAAAGTCAATCTTAATTACAAACAAGTGTAGATTGTGAACTCTGTTAACATATAAAGTCGATCTTAATGACAAACAAGTTGGCTACTCCTGCTATAGTATGTAACTTCATAATTCCACAATTTGCAGCAAAGAGGACATTGGATGAGAGACTTTTCATGCAAGATAGTATTCCACCTCTTGCATGAAAAGTCGACAAGTACGACTAGTGCAGCAGCTTCTGCGAGATTATTTTACTAAAGAAAGAGTAATTAGTCACTGACATGGATTTTCAAGATGCAAGATCAGGTGACCATGATATGGCTATCTGATCTTGCATGTTGTGATTTTGCTGTAGGGTCACCTCAAGGCCAGTTTTTATCGAGGAAATGTCACTAATCTGGTTGTTTTAAATTTTAAGACTTGAAAAATTTCCATTAGATAATAGTAGAACTTTTTATTTGCGCACTGCAAAGATTAAATTTGATATTACTAACGATTCTTAATGTATATTTTATGTGAAAAAACTTGATAAACATCGATTTAAAGCAAGAATTTGAAAATAGTAATAAAGCTTTAGAATACATATACCGGTTCTAAGACTGTAAATTTGATAAACATCGATTTAAAGCAAGAATTTGAAAATAGTAATAAAGCTTTAGAATACATTGTTGGTTATTTGACTAAAAGATTTAGAAAAAAAATATTCTGAATTGAGAAATTATACGAATAAGTTACAAGCCAGATCACGCTTACATTCTACCTTCTTGGGTGTAAACCAGGGATGTCCAACCTTTTGACTTCCTTGGGCCACATTCAAAGAAAAAAATTGTCTCAGGCCGCACATAAAATATACTAATTCTGACTATAGTTATTAAGCAAAAAAGTTAGTAAATAATATACAATATATGATATCACCATTTAATAAGAAAAATGTCGTAGTGTAATAATCTTTGACTTCTTTTCGTTCAGAAATTTTTTAAAAATCATTGTCATAACTTAATAATCTTTGACTTCTTTTCATTCAGAAATTTTTTAAAAATCATTGACATTAAGAAGTCTTAATCATTGAAATAAAAAATATTTTAGAAAATTGAAGAACTGTAGATAGGTATTTAAATGATGATAACTTCATTAGTTATTTTATATATTTTTAATACAAAAATAAAACAAATTTTTTTTTCTTTATTAGTGGAATATTTGATGATGTTACGGCGAATTTCAAAAATGAAAAAAAAAAAAAGTTCATAAAAATCTCAATGTTTTAATGAAGTTTACTATTTTGTGCTGGGCCGCGGGTTGGACAGCTCTGGTGTAAACTGTCACATGGTAGATCTCTTTGAGCCTATTGCAGAGTGGATGGCAAAAATATTCAAATTAAATGAATATTTTGAGATAGCATAGATTTGATAAATTTGCTAATAAAATACATGTTAAAAATTAGTCGATATTATAAAAAAACATGTTAAAAATTAGTCTATTCAAATATAGGATAAAACGGGGGAATATGACCCGTCGGGAAAAATGGCTAGTTATAAGCTGAGAAGCATTTTTAATATTAAAATTTTACGGTAAGTGCTTTATCTAATATCGTTACCTTACAAGCAAAATGCACTAAACTTGCATATTTCGAATTTAACTGTTAACTTTTATTTCAAAAAAGTTTTTTTTTAACTTTTATTTTCATGTGACGATATGTTCTTTGTATTCCTTGTCTCAATGTTGTACAATTTGTAATAATATTTTGCTTATCTTTTTTTAGAGTGAATTTTTTTATCGTGTGACAAAATGGGTCCCAAAAAGAAAGCTAGTGAGGGGAAAAAAAAGAGAAAAATTTTCCCTATTGAACAGAAGAAAAAAATAATAGCAAAATATCATGAAGGTGTGAAAGTTATGCAGCTAGCTCGAATATATGAAACCAGTCATTCTACAATATCAACCATTTTAGCTATGAAAGAAGAAATTATAGTAGCTAAGGTTGCTAAGGGAACTTCAAGGTTGAATTGCAGAGGGTTTCTTTTTGAGGAAATGGAAAATCTATTATTAATTTGGATCAAAGAAAGAGAAATGGCGGGCGATGCTACATCTCAAAAAACAATCTGTCAGAAAGCTAAACAGATTTATCAAGATTTGAAAAATAAGACTCCGGGATCAAGTTCTGAGGTAGATGATGATTTCAAAGCTAGCAGAGGTTGGTTTGACAATTTTAAAAAAAGAACCGGAATTCATAGCATGGTCAGACACGGAGAGGCAGCTAGTGCTGACAAAGCAGCAGCAGAGAAATTTGTCAAGAGCTTTGCAAGAATTATAGAAGAAGGAGAATATCTACCTCAACAACTCTTCAATTGTAATGAGACTGGGTTATTTTGGAAGAAAATGCCCAACAGGACATTTATCACAAAAGAAGAAAAAACACTTCACGGGCATAAATCAATGAATGATAGGTTAACATTGCTTTTAGCAGCAAATGCAAGTGGAGACTGCAAGGTAAAACCAATGTTAGTCTACCACTCAGAGAATCCCCGAGCATTCAAAAAGTTCCATGTCTCTAAATCCAATCTCGGTGTTTTGTGGAAGTCTAACAGCAAAGCCTGGGTCACAAGAATAGAATTTAGAGACTGGATTCGCGAAGTGTTTGGACCAACTGTCAAAGCCTATCTTGAGCAAAACAGTCTGCCTCTAAAAGCCATTTTAACCTTGGCTAACGCATCTGGCCATCCAACGGGCATACAAGAAGAGCTACCAGAGCAATTAGATTTTATCAAGGTGATTTTTCTTCCTCCCGACACTATATCTCTGATTCAACCTATGGATCAGCTGATTATTGCAAATTTCAAAAAACTTTACACAAGGGCACTTTTTACCAGATGCTTTGAAACGTGTATGGCTACCAACATGACCCTAAGAAAATTTTGGAAGGAAGAATTCAACATTGTCATAGCAATTAGGCTAATTGTAAAGGCTGGCAAGAAGTAACAATGAAATGTCTCAAAGCAGCATGGAGGAAACTGTGTCCTTCCTTTGGTAATGAAGAAACTTCAGATGAAGGACTCAAATTGGTGAAGGATATTGTGGAAATTGCTCATGATCTTAACTTGGAAGTAGAGGAAGAAGATGTTGTAGAATTATTAGAGATGCATGACCGAGAACTGACTACTGACGAGCTAAAAGAACTTTTCAAGCATCAATGTGAAGAAAAGGAAATGGAAATTTCATCTGAAGATGAGGACGGAGAGAAAGAACAAATTACGACTGACGAAATCAAAAATGTTTTGGCAAAGTGGGAGGATGTTCAAAATGTTGCTATGAAATGGAATCCAAACAAATCTGAGGTTATCAGAACTGCAGATCTATTTAATGAAAAGTCCATGCAGTTTTTCAGAAACATTTTAAAAAAGAGGCAGAAGCAAACAACCTTAGACATATTTTTTACAGGTTCATTTGTCAAAAAACTTCGAAGTGAGCCCAATTGTTGTCCTGGCGAAGATTCATAATTAAAAACTGTTTTCATGAACAATTCATTTTTTTTAATGTTAATTTTTTGTAGCAAATATAATAAATAAATGATATTTTCCATATTAGGACATTTTAAATGAGTTTTATCTACATTTTTAATATTTACTATGATGGTTGTGGAGTTTTATCTGCATTTTTAATATTTACTATGGTTGTGGGAAGAAGCCGAAGTTTTATCTGCATTTTTAATATTTACTATGGTTGTGGGAAAGAGCCGGAAAATTAATCAGTTTTCAAGTAAATCTTATGGGGAATCGCGCCTTGGTTAACGACGGTAATCCATTCCAGAATTACCGTCGTTATCCAAGAGACCACTGTATAGGCCAAAGCTTATTTTTATAAAATTCTTTTATTTATATTTGTAAATCTGATTAATGTTTATAAGCGCTCTTCTGTTTGTTGATTGGTTGGTTAGATAAGTTAAGCCGCCATATCGCATGAGGGATAAACTGTATCTGGCGGCGGCCACTTGTAGAGCCCATCACATGCTGGCCAACACCCATGATGGGGTCAACTGGATAGTTGAAGGATGGGATGGGATTCAACGGGCCAGGCCCGGACCCCTTCTGAAAAACTGCAGGTGTGGGACCCGGATTTGAACCCAGATCCTCCAGGATGGTAAGCGAAATCTTTACCACGTGCCATCCGGCCGACCTCTTCTATTTGTCACGTACATAAACGAAGTTTTCACTCTGACATCATCAATGCTTATAAACTAGAAATGCTTCGGCTTTCCACACTTGAGGACCCGGGTTCGAATCTCGAGTCCCACCCCTTGAAAGTATTTACTATGGGATCCGTGCTTGGCCCGTCGATACGCGTCCTCCACAATTCGGCTGTCCTCTTTCAGCGTGGGCAGCATGTGGAAGATCTTGTTTTACTCCGTCACTTAAATATTCTATGTGAATGGGGAGTGGCGTCATCTGTTGACAAAAAATTGTTATAAACTATGCTGATAATATAAAAATCAGTTACAATTCGTTATTCTTGCAGAAAGATATCATTATTATTTCCGAATTGCTTAAAACCATAAATTTTAAATGAATAAAATGACATATATCAGATATAATTTGCTAAATAATCCCTCTGGGTGCCGTTTTCCACTCGTCACGTTCCATAAAATTTAGAATTATTTTTGATACCAGGCTTTCTTTCAAACAGTATATCAATCATATATCTGGCAAAATAAATAAAGTAGATTCTTCACTAGGCATACTATATTTGTAGATCGTAACATTTCCACTTTGCTTGCTTGGTTCCAAGCCAAGGTAATCAGTCACTTAAAAGTATAACATTTCAGTTTACAGAGCTGCAGTTAAGATTCATACTGTGTCTCTCAGTTCTAAATTAATCTCTACACCATTTTTTTTGTAACTGCTGCATTTAACCTAGTGTTCAATCGAGAGTGACATTTTTGTGCACATCTGATTTATGCGAAATTTTAAAACAAAAATGGCATAAAAATGACCTGTTTATTTGTATCCTGTTTAATTCCAAATAATTTTTTTGTCAGCCAGAAGCCTCAGGATGTATGGTTTTTTTGAATGTCCAAGAGACCATCGGGGTTTCGTATATAGAGCAGCTAAAATATTCAATAACTTTTATAATTTTCAAAACCTATGACATTTTGTGTTCCCTGTTGTGACATTTATGTGTTTATGGGGATCTTTTTTTATCATTTTTATGTTTTATTTGTGTTTTACTTTTTGGGAGGATGTACAGTTACGTTGTTTTTACTTTCTTAATATATTTACATTTCTACTGTAAATAAATAATAAATATTATTTTTTTGAAACTTTTTATTATAAAATATATCTATTATTTAGAGGTTTCGTATATAGAGCAGCTAAAACATTCAATAACTTTTATAATTTTCAAAACTTATGACATTTTGTGTTCCCTGTTGTGACATTTATGTGTTTATGGGGATCTTTTTTTTATCATTTTTATGTTTTATTTGTTTTTCTTTTTTGGAGGATGTACAGTTACGGTGTTTTTACTTTCTTAATATATTTACATTTCTACTGTAAATAAATAAATAAATATTATTTTTTTGAAACTTTTTATTATAAAATATATCTATTATTTATAATAAAACAATTTCAAACTGCTATATAGAAAATATTTAAATATTATAAGTGATAGATTAATTGAAAGTAGTATACTACAATTTTTTAAATATTTTAATAAATAAAATAAATTTACATCAGATCTCTTAAAAATGAATAAGAATGGACCCCTTTCTTTTAAACTGAAGTCTCCAAAAGATTAAAAGAAAATATTAGAAAAGGATATTTTCGAATTATGTTCTAATCTTTTTATAATATATAGAATATTTCTTTCTTCTTAGAAAATTAGAAATGATGAAATTTTCTAAATTTAATTAAAAATTAAAATATATTATTTAT
>AYEL01064442.1:0-24336 GCA_000484575.1 Olivierus martensii
TGTGCCGCGGCACAGTGGTTGAGAACCACTGGTCTAGGGTCTCTAGTTAATTCACTGAATCAATTACTAGAAATTAGCACCTCTACTGGCCGTTCATTGAAGTTTTACGGACGGACGAAATAAATCGACTAAAATAATCTGACAGGTTTTAGAATGCATTGTTATAACAATACTGTTTGCTATATATGTATTTGTTTTCATAAACATAGATTTTTTTATTAAATATTTTAGATTTAAAAATACATAAATAATTTAATTTTTAAAGTTGTGTAAATAAAGTTTACACGTCTCGATATCTATCATTTAAAAAATAAAGTACAGTACTATATAACAAATCGAATTCTTCCGCCATCTACCGACGTATTATTAGAAAATTTGTTTTACATTATTAAAAAATATATTATTTCGATAGTAATTGTCGCAGATCTATAAAATTTTGCATATTTTGTTAGAATAACACATTCTATTTGTTACATGAAAATTTTTAAAATATTTTTAGAAGAGATTCCTTGAGAAAGTTTTTCAGTTTCTTCGAAATTTTATTTAAAATATTATTGTTATATATAACGATAAAAATTACATAAAACTATACGTATAAAATACAAATTTGCTTTTAATGACATAAACCAGCATATCATGTATCTAATATTAATAGGAAAAAAAAAAACGATCTTGAAATTCGAAAGAAAATTAAAATGAGAGAAAAATAAATAGAAGAAAATTAAATTTATTTAATTACTTTTTTTATTTTGTCTTACCGACTTCCAAAAACTATACTAAAATTCAACAACCTAGCTTCGAAATTAAAAAACAAAAAAAAGAGAGAAACTAAGGTGCATGTTTTTGATATCATTTATTTTATGAGATGAAAACGATCCTTTGAGAAAGATCTAACAATATGTTATACATTATTAAATCCACTATTATTTACTCTATTCACATGCAGATTCAGGGTAAAACTCGGGTCGGGTCTTTCTTCTCATTTGAAGAAAAACAAAGAAACAAATACATCAATTATTTAAATTATTAGCAATTTTTGCATGATTTTTGTCATTTTTTCTGAATTTGCTACTCGTTCTATTTAACCACTATTAGAAAATATTATAAAACATAGAAAAGTCTATAGAGCTTCTACCAAATTTTGCCGAAATCAATTAATGTTACGATCTGTTGAAGTGTTTCGATTAAGAGCACCTCCATTTTGAAATTATTCGCTTGAAATTTTTAGATGGCCGACTTTCAGAGGAGAGAATACCCTTCTCTACATTCTTTCATTTTAGCTTGTTTAGTCGATAATTTTCATAAAGATTTTTAAATGAATTAAGATATATTCGATACTTGATCAAAAATCGACGAACGATCTGACTTGCAGAGGTAGAATAGATCTCAAATTCCCCTTATTTTGATCCGATTATGATGAAATTTTCAAAAAATCTAAGTAATTTAAGTCTCTATTCCGATGAACGATCTGACTTGCAGAGGTAGAATAGATCTCAAATTTTGATCCGATTATGATGAAATTTTCAAAAAATCTAAGTAATTTAAGTCTCTATTCCAAATCTAATCGAAATCATTTGAAACATGCGACAGGTAGAGATGTCTCAGAAGAAAAATGATGGCTTTTTGCCGAGTTTTGCTATTTTCAATGCTCTAATGTTTTTTATTAATTAGATTTGAAGCTTCATCAATAGAATAAAAATGTCAGATTATTAATATTAAACCAGTAACAAAAGTTACAACGATTTTAGTTTCAGCTAGAATGATTCTTGTAATAGAAGATGGTCAAAGCTACTTGGTTTGGATGTTCCTCTAGATACAAAATTTACAACAACATGATTATAATATTGCAGTTTTTCCGAAAATTATAAAAATGCCAAAACTATCATTAAATTCGATTCTAAATCATTTACAGTTCATTTTTTCTACATTTCCATAATTATCTATACGAAAATAAATATCAGTTTTTGACTTTCTCCGATTAAAAAAAATACAGTACATACTACAAACGACAATAAATACAATATATGAGATG
Source organism: Olivierus martensii (assembly GCA_000484575.1). Lineage (NCBI taxonomy): Eukaryota > Metazoa > Arthropoda > Arachnida > Scorpiones > Buthidae > Olivierus > Olivierus martensii. Next base: position 2,033 of record AYEL01064442.1, read on the forward strand.
ACTAATATGCATACTACATGATGCAAACATGTATTAATTTTGTTAAAACTCCCAAAAATCGAAATAATATTATTATTATTATTTTTTTTTGTTTCTTTTATTAAATTTTGAATAGATAAACGAAGTTGGTGCAAAGCGAAAAACATGATAAATATCGAAGGCGTCAGATCATCTCATTGTAATATGGCGACTTTTGAAACAATAAACAATATTTTTAAAGTTATTTGTTGCAAGTAAATAACATAAAATGCATGTCCATCTGTAAAACATCTTAAGATCAATGTAGATTATAGCAAAAGATTAAAATTTTAAAGAATTTGAAAAGATTGATGCCTACTTATAATAAAAAGGATTAGTAAAACAACTAATCCTTTTTATTATGACTAGAATACTAATTTTGAAGTTATCACACGATCCGTTACAAAACAACAGCATCCGAAATTAAATTTTTTTTTAATATTTGAAGCAGTTTGTCCTAAATGAAAAATATTAAGATCGAAGAATTTTTCTCTGTAAAAAATGACTATAATATTATTTAAAAGTTTTATATATGTAAATTTTTATTATTTCATACATTTTCGAAAATGAAAAGTTGTATCTCGCTGATTTTTAAACTTAATATACAATAGGAAAATGGATTTGATAAATATGACACCGATTTTAATATTGATATCGTCGCGATGATTTCCTATAGATACGAACTTCACAGAAAATCAAGTTATTATATTTTATAAATTTTTTCAAAAAAATTTAAAATATAATATTAAAAAATATATACAATGTATTATTTATGACCACAGAGATTAATTTACAGAAAATATAAAATATTGGAAAATGCATATGATAATTATATCGAAACGAATTAACCTCTATCATAATTATTGTATGTAGTTAATTTTTTAAAGAATGTTTAATTGATAAGCATTCATCAAATGTATTTTTATTTGAGACAACATCTTATTAAAAATTGATTTGAATTATACACAAGCATATGACATTTATGACATTTTCTGATCGCTTATCTGGTTATTAAATGGAAATAATCATTCCAAGAATTACCAAGGCTCCCATACCCATAGGTGAGTCAGTCGTAACAGTGGTCTCCAAACATTTTAATCGCGCATCCTTTAAACAGTAAAGAAAAATGACATGTAATATGACTAGTAAAAATATGTATCAGACAGGTAATATGACTAGTAAAAAATTCATCTGACAATTATTATGACTAGTAAAAAAACTCGCAACGAAAACATTCTTATGCATCCTTAGAGGTGATACACCACTCTTTGGAGCCCAATATAGTAAAGAATGAGGAGTGATGGTTAGATTAGATTAGGTTAGTTTCTGTTAAGCTGCCATATCATACTTGAGATATTCTTTAATGGACTGTTATTCTACAAAAAATTTTTCCTGATTCGATCCAACTTATGGCCAATGCAGCTATTCCATAGTGGGATATTAGCTTACGAAAAAATATATGTGTGTAATTATTTACCATTAAAATGAACCAGAAATTATTAATTTTTCAGGAACTTCACCGATCGGATCTTCTTTTATCAGTTTGTATACCACCTTTCAACTGGAAGTTACTGAGCGGCACATATGCTGGACGTCTTACCATGAATGAATGCATATCGATTATTTTATGGAATATCTTTGAATTTTTAATAATAATAATAATTAAATAATCGAATTTTATCATATATTTAATAAATTGGCATGCTTTAATTATATTTCTTATAATATCATTTTATTTGTAATCTTTTTTTATCTTCCTTCTTTTGTGTTCATTCACCCATTATGTTCGTCTATATAACTTCATTAATAACTTTTGAACTAATTAGCATATTTTCATAAAATTTGGTAAAGATGACTTCAACGCCGCATCTCTCAAACCTGAGCAGTTCTAATGATTTAAACAATTGATGAATTAAACAAGGCAGCCACCAAATTTCTAATATATTTTCTTTATGTACAGTGACTCGCGTTTTTACGAAATCCAATTTACGAACTATTTAATTGGTCCCAAAAAGTCTCTAATGTTAATTAATGTCATTTCCGTTTACGAATTTTTTTGGAGTCCGTACGAATTCGTAAAATCGAGAGTTCACTATATATCAAACTATTATAGTCAATCGATTTTTACCAAATTTATCAGAAGGTTCAAATAACTGGCGGTAACTTTAATGACAAAGCAATTAACTCTTTATATTCAATAGTATAAAAGTGGCAGCTGTTCAAACTATAATAATTTTTAAACTACACCTAGCCCTCAATTTGCGCGGCACTCAATTTACACGGTTTTTAACTGAAAACAAAAAAAATTTCTTTTGGGTTTTACTTTGATTGTTTTGCATTATGCCATTGATAAGATTCTAGTCGATTCGTATTTTATACATCAGTCGGTGGACGGCGAATCTTCAATTCCAATCAGCAGCGTGTTATGGTTCAACTAGAATCCTACCATGCCATTTATAAATTAAAAGAGTATCATATTGTCACGTTTTGTGGGTTACGAGTTTTGTAGAGATTAATAAAGAGTGAATACAGTTATATTTCTCTATATTTCATATAGTCCAATTTATTTACACACAAAACAAAATAATCTGTATAGTACAATTTATTCACACAAAACAAAATAATCTTGTTTCACTATAACTAAATATTCCAATAAAGACACAAAACAAAATAATCTTGTTTCCCTATAACTAAATTCAATACAAAATCATAAAATAAAATAATCTTGTTTCACTATAACTAAATTCAATACAAAATCCTACTTCGTATAGTCCAATTTATTTACACAAAAAAAATAATCTTGTTTCACTATAACTAAATTCAATACAAAATCCGCAACAAAATAATCTTGTTTCACTATAACTAAATTCAATACAAAATCCAATTACACACAAAATAAAATAATTTTGTTTCACTGTAACTAAATTCAATACAAAATCCGATAATATCTTATACAATACTATCTTATTTCAGAATAACTCACAGTTCTTAGTCCACTTTCGCTTTCACAGTAAATTCAATACAAAATCCGATAATTATCTCATACAACACTAATCTATCTTCACTATAACTAAATCGAAAACAAAATCCGATAATTATCTCATACAACACTAATCTATGTCTTTACTAAATTCACTACAAAATCCGATAATTATCTCATACAACACTAATCTATGTCTTTAATGTAACTCACAGTTCTTCTTAGTCCACTTTCGGCTTTCACAATTACTCACTATTAAGTTTTACTGTCCAAGTCTTGCAGTTCAACTAAACTCAACTTCTATTAACTTTTACTGTCCAAGTCTGGCAGTTCAACTAAACTCAACTAGAGCTATTAATTTTTAATGTCCAAGTTTCGCAGTTGAACTAAACTCGACTCACGCTTGCAGCTCGCCTATTTATGTTTGAATGCTTTTATTGTTTTTCATCAATATAAAAATTATAATATCCATAAATTTCTGGAATGAGGAAGTAATTTATTAATTATATTAATCAAATAAAATTTTGATTTATTTATATCTATTATTTTTCTGGTGGAAAAAAAAGGGTGCTTCTGTTTAATGCCATAATATTTGTCCTTGTAAAATTAGTCGGAAAATTGAATTATAATCGTTTTCATTTCCTATTTTTAGTTGTTTTCTGGTATAATGTAGATAAAATAATGTATTAATTTACGAATGAAAATATTTTTTTTTCCTATTTTTCATAATTTTAATATTTTACATTTCGACAAATAAATATCCGAACACGTCAAGAAAATGTTTACATATTAAAATTGTTTATCACTTTTCAACCTTATCTGAGTGGAACATTTTAAACAAAACACGACGATTATTTATTATTAAAATTATTTTTAAATTTATTTTAAATATACAAATTATGGCGTGAAGTATACAAACTGTTTTTTTATTTCCTACTTTTTTCTAAAAAAAAAAAAAAAAAATTTCCCCTTTATTAACAATTAAATTTAACTAGGAAAATCCCAAACAAGGATAATTCGGCAATAATACAATATCTCCTCATTATGTTAACAAGTTTACATATTAGCGTAGAAATAATTTGCATAAAGTTTTAATGATAAGAATAGTTTAAGAATTCGATTGAAGTGCTGCGACTGCATCTATAAAAGTAAAGGAAAAAAAAAAAGTTATTATTTTTAACTATGTATAATGAATATAAAACTAAAAAATACCAAAATTTGTATCCAAATCCACAATATAACAATATAAAAAATAACTGAACGTTGGTTAAAGAATCTTACCTGAATGCTGTTTTATTCAATGGTCGTTGTTGTTGTTATTGTTATTATTTTTTTAAGGAAAACGTTTGACAACCTTCATTACTTTATTGTGTTAATATCAATATATTATTTTTCTGGTGGAAAAAAAAAGGGTGCTTCTGTTTAATGCCATAATATTTGTCCTTGTAAAATTAGTCGGAAAACAGTAATAAATAAAATCACCCACTCAAGTTTATTCATAAAAATAAAATAATGGGTTATAATTTTGTTAGGACATATTATGTAATAGTAATTGTGATGAAGCACCGATGCGTTGTATGAGATGAGTACAACAGATCAGCTGAATAAACACTTTTCGAATTTCTTACAGCTGCACTTTCTATTTTCTAATTTATTCCTTAACATAAAATCGATGATCATTCGGCATGTCAATATATTTAAAACTATTGAACAGATACGTTAAATGTATCAGAAAGTTTTCTAGGAACTAAACTGGAGGAAATAGGAAATCCTGATTTAAAAGACAGTTTCTTAAATTAGTTCCTCACCTTTCGCATGTTTATAACGCTATCTGGATTATAAAAATAACAAAATTTTCCATTTACGATCGTTTCGACGTCATCGATGCTTAGCAGATAAGTGAATTCGGCTGTGACGTCACAAATGCTCGGAGGGTACTCAACGATGACGTCACGGCCGTAACAGTCTAGTCACGCATTCGTTTGTTCTCCAGAAGAAAATTATTCAGTTGCCCGCTAACGGAGAACACAAAACAAACCGGTAAAGTAAGTTAACTTATCTTCATTACTATTAATAATAATAATAAAATAATAATAATAAATTTATACTTTCGATCATTTCGCGAAACGACCTTAACATTTAAAAGTAGACAGATTTTGGCAAGTGCTATTTATAATTAAGTCTTCCTTTCTTTGTGAAAGGTCGTTTTAAAAAAAGAACCGATTACAAACAACGTACAAGTTTCGTAAATTAATGCTAAGTCAATATACTTTAAAATTATTTTTAATATGTGATTTATATACAATTTAATCAACTTTTACTTAAAAAATTAATCTAATTAACTTAACCGAACTAATTAAAGATGTAAAAAATTATTTTAAAATACAGAAAACATTTTTAATATTTATGAAGTTCTCTTTTAATAATAATTTAGCATTTTAAATATTTATCCAATTAAAATTTTTATAATTTTATATTCAGTTAAAATTTAATTATTTAGTTTAAAATTATGAGAAATTTTTTAAAAAATATTTTAATGTATACAGTATTTATTATCTGAATTGTTTAATTGCTCTCATATTCACTAAACTTGTAACTATATCTAGAATAGTTTCTGATATTAGATCTTAAAAAATTTATTGAAAATTATTTTGTATTATAGGCTTATTTATGCGATGAATAAATATGTTTTCGAGAAGTTTAGCCAATTGGAATTTTTGTTTTTTAAAATAAGCCATAGCTATTAGCGTCAGTGACTAACGCTAATAGCATTTTTTGGAGTATAGTACATTACATATATATATTTAAATCGAACTAATTTGCATAAGTTGCAACGATTCTTCTCATTGGTAAGTTTATTAATCGATTTCATTATGCTATTTGCATATAGTGTAGTATAAATTATTAGCATAGAAACATGCACTGAAAAATTATGGTGACATATAATATCTTGTTTTAGAAAAATTGCATTATTTTTTTTTTTATTGTGAAATATGATATTTTGTATAAAACACTATTGGTAGATATAAATGATATAAAATAAATTTATAACTGAGATAAAAATCTAGAGAAATTTATTCCTAACAAAATGAGTCGAACTAACTCAGCAATTTTTTAGCAATTTGTAAATTATCGTGGCCTAAATTACTACAATGTTTTTTATTTACGTGTTAAAATGCTGTGTCGATGTTTACGCTAAGAAAAAAGACGTTTGTGGGTCACTTTAAAATATAAAAGACCCATTTTAAACATCAACGACAGAGTTAATTAACGATTATTTATACTTCAAAACCGAAATGATAAAACTATTGCTACACCAACATTAATGCTGCATGAAACAAGATAGAAAAAAATTATAATTTTTTAGTTTTAGTTTAAATTTTCTTTCTGCCGCGTTTAACGCACAAATAAACAAAGTTCTGTTTACGAATTTCAAGGTAAAAGTTCTTCTTCCTTTTTCTAATATTTATTTATAGACTTTTTTCTTTTTTTTTATCTCTCATAAAGTTTCGTAATTATAACATTTGAAGTACATCATATAAGTAAATAATGCGTTTTATGGCAATAAAATAAAACATTTATGTGCAAATTTTATGTATATCTAGTTTAATTAACGACGTGCCAGAAACCGCCATGTTTTAAACCAAAGCTATTGTTAGATTTTACTTAACAAAGCATTAAGCAATTATTTTACAAGTCATGTTTTATAAATTTAGCAGTTTAACAGACAGTAATGAATCATTTAATCCTTAGAAACAACGCATTCTTAAACATAAAATTACATTTATCATTGATATATATATATATATATATATTTCCCATGCTCTTAAATTTAATGGCGATTGTTATCATTTTTTGAAATTAAAAGAAAAAAAGAATGAATGAATGATGATAATTATTTATTTGTTCACTTGTATTTCTTCAAACAGTTTATCAATGAGAATGTTCTGCCAATTTGGATAAAGTTAACACATGTATGAAAGGTTGCCAAACTGATGCTGCATTTAATAATTGTCTTATCAACAAAGGCATAAAATTTATTTTAAAAACAAATGCTAACAATACCTTTCAAAAATACTGCACTGTAGTTAAATTCGAAGGTCAAACAATGACATATAAATGTAAACTGTTATATAAAATTTTTAATGTTTCAGATAGTTAAAAAAACAGGAAAACAAAACTTTTTCTTAAAAATTTCTAGAGAAAATAAGAAAAAAGTAATGGCATTTTTAAAAAATATATATATAAATTTTACTACAGTAATAAAATTGCTTTGAAATATTATGAAAGCTGAAAATTCGAAAACTTTTTTTAAACGGTTTTTATAATGATATTGCAGAGATATAAATCACATATAAAACGTTCTAATGTCGTAAAACGTAAAAATACTCCTTACAAGAAATATTTTACGAGCTTTTCGAAACAAAAATATTGTATAAGCAACTACATTTAAGTTTTATCTATTAATCGTTTATTGTCTGCCAGTTTCTGAACACAGGTGTTAAATGCAGAATAAAATTATAAGCATGATTTTTATGGTTATGAGAAACCGATATCGGCAGATGCTATATTTCAATATTTTGTTTATTTGCAATTTTTTTTAGTCAAAACTATTATGCGATTACATCTATCTTCTTAATTGGGCCACCGGTTAATTGGGGCAGCCGTTTTTTTTTTTGGGCCAAATCTCAAAGAACGGAAACCAAACTAAGAAATTAATACATAATTTAAACGCTTAATCGGGACAATATCAGAAAAGGAATTTAGCAATTTTTGACATATTTTAGGTATTTTTCGAAAGTATTTCAACACTACGTACATTAATACTTGGCAACATTAGCGTGATACGAATCAATTATCTATCTTCGTGCGTCTACTTAAGGGCCGGTTCCCACTTATGGAAAAGTTGTTATAGAAAATAATTAAGTATACAGAATATATTTTCTTTTTTCCCGGATGGTTTCCGTTCGTAAAATTCGGTGTGTTCCCATCTAATCCGGAAAAGAATTTCAAAAGCGCCAATTATTGGTACTTGTCTTCTGATGTCACACGTTCAAAATTATTTCTCTGCTCTTGCCTTCCATGCTTAAATTTCTCTCCATTCGATGATCGTGCGCGTCACATATGACGTCGCTGTTTCAACGGTACGCTATTGGCTTAAAAATATTCTTTTTTCCCGACCACATTACGTAAAAGTTAAAAATTGCTGAACTCCGGATAATTTCTGCACTTCTTATACGGAAAATTTTCGAATTTTCCGTTTTCTGGATTATTTTCTCTTAAAATATTGAAATTATTTATTAAAAGTATCTGTACTTCTACACGGTAAATTTGTAAACTACAATAGTAATAAAAAAAAAAATTGCATTTTACGTAATTTTTCATGTTGTTTTCTCAAAAACTGCTTGTTTAGCATTCAATAAAATGAATGGAAATAGTTAAATAAAAAGCGTAGATCAAATATATAATACAATTAATTTTATTATAATGTTTCAGCTTTTTTATACAATTAAATAATAAAATTGCTATATTTGCATACTATCAATAACAATCAAGTTCTCAGCGCTATTTTACATGCTGAATAATCGACAGCATGTAAGGAAGCAGTTATATTTAGTGATAGTTTTTTTTTTTTAACCAGGCATCAGTTGCGAAAATTTAACCATTGCAAGAATACAAATTGTTCTATTTATTGCCATCTATTAGATAAAAATTCACCAATGCCACATCACATCACCCAAAAGAATTTATTGTAACAGCATGATACGATATGATCAATGAAGAGGTAACTTAATTATTGCATGAATTTGAATAAACAACTAAAAACTGCAAATTTTGCAGATTTTTAGCACTATTGTATTTTATATAATATTAAATAGATGATTACTATACTTGTGCAGAAGAAGATTAAAGAATTAAAAGAATTTAAACATTTTATTAACAAATAACTTATGATAATTTCACGTGTTTATGCATCCAAGATTTTTTAATCAAAATTTTCAGTTATTTAATATATAATTTTTATTAAAACATCTAATAATCTGTAGCTAATATATAAATCAGACATCACTGAATATTGAGAATTTAATCTTTAAATCATAACCCGTTCACAAAAATATAATATATGAGAACAAAGATATAAAGAAAGAATTTTGTATTTCTAAAACAATAGACAACAAACTAGATATCGGATTTTAAAGAAAGTTGTCATTTTTATGACTGATCCAAATGAAAATCCGAATCTTATTTGTCTTCACCAGATATCGGATTTTAAAGAAAGAAAGTTGTCATTTTTATGACTGATCCAAATGAAAATCCGAATCTTATTTGTCTTCAATGAAATCTGAATTTAAAAAAAAAAACATTACTTTTTTGAATAAAACAAATCAGGTAGTTTTGAATTGTGAAACATGATTTTTTTAGAAAAAAAAAATCATGTTTTTTCTTAAACAAAAAATAAATTTCTAAAGTTAATACTGTAATGATAATTTTTCTATTTTACTATATTTTATTAGAGAATTTTTCCTTATTGGCACCAAAAAAAGTCCTTTTAAATTCTGTTTTGCTCGCCTTTTAAAGATAGAAAAGCATATAACAATTCCCATCCTGCTTTGATTCTTTCAAGATCAACCACAAGAATAATAACAAAAGTTAAAATAAATATCGAAAATAATTTTTAATCACTGATAAGCATTTAACAATTTTTATAATATAACCCCGTATAATTATTATTTTAATAATTTTTATAATTAAGAAAAATTTAAGTTGATATGCTTAGATTATAACTTAATTAAAATAGCTTAAAACAATTCGCTTATTAAATAAAGATACGTGAAGAAAAACAGTTTTCTTTCTCCGCGTATCCACACAATTACACGTATTCAGTTCAGGAGTTCATACTAAAACATAATGAGTTTAATCTAAATTCTAGACATTAATTTTGAGCACATGACATTTTCCAATACCGACGTAGTCTCAATTTACTATCAGTTCTGATCAATGAATCCATCTCAATAGAATGTCGATGTATAATCTTATCGATTGAACGGAAAATTGACTGTTTTATATTAAAAACTGTAGGATTCGTGATTAACAATAAAGGAATTATATACAAACAAATACCGTAATTTTATTATTAGCAGCACATTACTATAAACAAAACTTTTATTTTCATTTTGTAAAAAATGAAAACATTTTCGTGCCACACGCCATAAATATCTAATTATAATTTCCTCTCATATATAATAACTAAGTTATCTATCAGTCTGAACCAAGCTAATCATGTATAAATCAGAAATGGAATTAGAATTTTATATCCACTTTCCAAAATTAAGGAATTTTATAACTACTTTCCTTAATTTTGGAAAATGGATAGAAAATTCAAATTCCATTTCTCATTTGCACATGATTAGCTTAGTTCAGACTGATAGATAAATTAGTTATTATATATGATAGAATAAATAGAATAATTAGGAATATTTTCATGAATTAGTTTAATTTAAATATTAGAGGATGCGAGTCGTTTTTGGAAATTATTTTTTCTATTGTCATAGAGTCTTTATAAAGTTCTGAAACATCTCAAAAGTAAATTTTGTATAAGTTGCATGATTTACTATTATGCTTTACAGTTCTTAATTTCTATTAGTAATGATATCATACTGTATCGAGATATGATAATATTATAGCAGTACAGTATAGTATAATGATAATATCATGTTATATATATGGGACATGATACAGTACTTTATAATATTAATATATTACTGTATAATATAACAGCATTGAAAGACGTAAAAAAAATATTGTACAATATTATAGTCATACCCCGAGTTTCGGCTCCTCGACTTAAGGCACTTCGGACTTACGTACAGTATTCAAACTGTACGTAAGTCCAGTTTGAATACTGTACTGCCATCATTCTCCAAAGTTTCAGTGTTTAATTTGGAGTTATGGCTCTTCAGCAGCGAATTTTTGAAAAAAAAAATGCTTAATTTTTTCAAAATAAGGCTTACAGAATTTCTTTTAATAATAAATACAGTACTTTATTTGTGTTAGTTATGTACATATATGACAATTTATAAGTGAAAAAAGACAAGTGCTTTGACTTATGAACATTTTTGACATTATGGCATCAGTCTGGAACCTAAGATGACTTAATTGTAGGGTTTGACTGCATAATATTAACATTTTGTTGTCTTTCAATACATTTTTTTTAATACAAATTGGATTAAAGAATTTTTGCCCATCTCTATCGTTCGCATTTGGTAAGAATTACTAATGTACTTAGTTAAATTATTGTTATAAATAAGTTTTCAATGATTATCTAAAATGAGTATCTTGGCAATATAGCTTTTATGTATTGATTCAAAAATTTTAATACAAATTGGATGAAAGAATTTTTGCCCATCTCTATCGTTCGCATTTGGTAAGAATTATTAATGTACTTAGTTAAATTATTGTTATAAATAAGTTTTCTATGATTATCTAAAATGAGTATCTTGGCAATATAGCTTTTATGTATTGATTCAAAAATTTTCTTAAATCCTCAACTAAAATCCTTCTCGTTTCTTTTAATATTTTGAATATCTAGTATCTTTTTTTTATGAGATTAATCAATATATTATCACATCACGCATGTTTTCTACATTATCTCTATTTATTGCATTCTTATTCTTGTTCAAGATTTGATAATTCTATTTATAAGTGATTTCTTTCGATTGTTATTTTATATTTTCTTACTATTTTCTATATTTGTCTATATGTTGAGGTCATTTATTTATCGCTAAGTATTTATTTTGTAACGATAAAATCTTATTAATTTACGGTTATCGCATTTTTATGAGAGTAACAGAACTGAATTAGGTCGCATGGTAATTTTTAAAGAAGAAAAAAGTAGGACACTTTACAAGCCCATATATTTCTTTACGAAATGCAATATAGTATATTCCTAATTTATTCAAAATTTACGAAAAATAAGAATCATTAATAATAGTAACTCTTTCTTCAAGAATTACTATTAGTTAATGATTTGAATGGGATATGACCATTTCATTCATTCCATAAGTAAAACAAACCAACGATTAAAAATAAAGACAAAATTATTTCATAAATTAAAAAGAAAAATAATAATAACATGTTATCAAAAACAGAACTTACTGTTTTGAAAAATGGAAGAATAACTGATTTAAGATTTTTCGGCATTTGTAACATTATAAAATCATATACATACTCATTGCAAAATTATAAATATCGCTGCTTCATCGGATGCAGCGATATTTATAATGCTCAGAGCATTATAAGATTTAAATAATGCTCAGAGCATTATTTAAGCGCGCATTTACACATAACATTCATTACACATAAATCAGTTTAAAGAAATCTGGCTTATCATCAGACATATCTCATGGATACAAAATCAGATTTCTGGATAAAATTCTACAGTAAGTTAAGAAAACTGGAATAAAACCTCTCTTACGCAAAACAGCGCACACAGCAAACTTCAATCTACTACCACTCTCAGAAACTTAAGAAAGACTATTGAGCATTGTACGGACTGTAAATTCACTTTCGAATGGAAACACACATTCCTCGATTTGCTGCGAAATGACAAGGATAATGTGCTCATTATTGATCAGCCAATGTTTATAAAATCCCCATTAGAAACTTAGATCTCCGCAAAATTGAAGCGTAGATCGGATATACATCCCGTAATCTTAGAACTAGGATTAAAGAACACAAAGTCAGAACACTACCACGGCCCTCATCACTTTTCCTCGAATATAACATTAACATCGATTGGAATAATGCCACACTTCTAAAAAACATTTCAGATAAATATGAACTCTATGTGTACGAAGTTATCATATAGAAAGGGCCTAATGTAAGTCTTCTGCCATTAATAAGAACCATCCCACTCTAAAATACACTTGGCATAATAATGGTCCATACAACAGATAACTTATGATAATTCTAATTTCCGTTCATTCCCTTTACATTCCTGTTTCATGTATAGGCCTACTGCATTTCTATTTCCATCTCTGTATGTATTCAGTGTAAAGTTTATATTTTTATATATTTTTATGTATTTATTTTATATTTTTGTATATTTATTATCTATCTATGATAGGTTTAATATTAAATAGCATTTTTATTGCAATTTGTAATTTTAAATTCTGTTATATGAATATATTACATGTTAAACTGAAGATGGCCATTGAATGGTCGAAAACCTTTTTTAAATAATCTCCTAACGTTTTCTTTTTTTCTTTTTTTCTCTCTGTTTAATTGACTCTACGATGAATAATTTATACATATTTACATCGTAAAGTAATAATATGGCGGCACTTAGAATAATTATATTTATTCGATATTACAATAAAATGAGTGATTTTTGTACAATTTATTGATGTGTCTGTTAAAAAAATTCAGATAATATTTGAAATTCTATCAATAAACTGATAATATTTTGTATATTATCTCAATTTTTTCAATTTCACTGTAACTCAAAATTTATTGGTATGACATCTTTTGTTCTCATTTAATGTAAAATCGAAGAGATCGGATGAAAATATGAAGAAGTTACATATAAGATTGTAACGATAATATTTGTGCTATGACAAAAAGATGCTTTTAATGCAATAATTTATAAAGCAATAATTTGGAGCGTTTTCATTGAGCAAACGATAAGTAAAAGATATTCTCGAATTTCATGAATATTTCTAATTTTCTCAAGAATCGGGAATTTTGAATTTTTTCTTAGAATTTTGAAATTAAGAATTTTTTCTGAGAATTCCTTCTTAGAAAAAAAAAAATCGTAATTTCAAAATTCTAAGGAAAAATTCGCGATAGTGAAAAACCTCAATTCTGATCCTTAAAGAAAATCAATTCTATTATATGTTATACATCAAATGAATTGATTTTTAGCATCAGCTGTTGTATGCCATCATTGTCACAAAATATTTTTGCAAACGTTACTCGAATTTGCTAATAGTTATATTCAAATTAAATTTATTTTTTATTTAAATGTAAGTATCACGAGATAAAAAATAAAATACATTGCGTATTTAGGAAAAACTAAGAAAGTTCCAAGAAACAACCAGCACAACAAGGACATTAAGAAAAGAACAACTCGTTCTCAGAAATCCGAACGTGATCACTTTAATTATTCAAGCGATGACAGATATTCATTAATCATTATTTATTTAATAACCTTATTTTTCACGATTAAAACTTATACTAACTACACAAAAGTATTATAAACATTTTTGTAACCTATAATTAAAGTTTATAAAACAGTACATCATTAATTTGATTTATTGCCTGCCAAGCAATTATTTTTTGTTTTCTTGCCAATAATATTCATGTTTATGCTTAAATAACAAACTTACATATGTTATATATAAATCTCTTACTAACAGGAAAAAAATGACATTCACATATTTTGAGTTTCGTTTACCAATTGGAAAATATATATTCCCACGTTATGAAAAATAACATAAATATCACACTAATAAATACTTTCATTTATTCATTTTTGATGATAATAATTTAGATAAAAATAGCATACATTGTTTAAATTTATGGGAATTTCATAATCTCATTAAAGATTAGTGAAGCCGCTATATCATACTTGGTTTATTACCTGCCACTTTTAGAGCTCACTATATGCTGGCCAACACCCATAATGGGGTCAACCAGAAGTTGAAGGATGGGATTCTAACGGGCCGGACTCGGATTCTTCCTGAAACACTGGAGCTGGAGTTCCGGATTCGAATCCCCATCTTAATCCCATTAGAAATTAAGCTAACTATTAAAGAGAAAAATAGATCATTTTTTATTAGATTTACTTGTCAATATCAAAAATTGAATTCTGTAGCAATTTTTAAAATAAATCTTGTTTTTCAGACTGTAAAAAATGGGGAGAAAGAAAAAAACTTGGAATCTCGAAATGCCGAAATCGAGTAAGTGTATTCTTCTTTCATCTTCTATTATATGAAATGTTCATGAAAATATTATTAGAATATTTATTTAATAATGAATTTTTTACTATACAATTCAGTTTTGCGTATGTCATCCTAATCGTACAGAGTGGACTTTAAATTTCTCAATAAAAATTTTATATATAAATTTCACGTTTTTCTATTCATAAGCAAAACCGAACAAAAATTTCACGGTTGATATAGAAAGAAACACGATAAAAATAAAAGAAATTTCACCCGAGCATGAATGAGTGAATTTCTTTTACATTAAAAGATTATGAATTTCATTAATATACAGTTAGTCAACATAAATTTTTTTAATATAAGGTATGCAATACTCAATAACTGCTATATATTTTTTTTGAAACCTCTAATTAAGAAGACAAAATTGACTTAAAAACTGCGTGAAGCGTTTAAAATAGTCATTCTTCGAGCAGATTTTTATCAAAAGTTTTTAGAAACAAATAATATAAATTAAATACGATACGAAATACACACACACATCTTTAAAAAGGTTATTATTGTTGTGATAATTTCTCATGTTTTCGAACCTTGAGCCTTATCCAAATCAATATTTGTAAAAATATATGAATCTTTCAAAAATAATTTCGGAGTTCGTTAACCTTTAACAATAATTACTTTCTACCACGAAGAATATTCGAAAATTTCGCTTCGGTTCCACCTACAAAATATATAAACAACTTCAGACAAAATACCCAGTTTGCAAAAAAAAATTAAGGATTCTTAACGATATCGCGGATAAAAAAAACTTTTGGCTCAGAAGCAATATTTGGTCAAATGAATTAAAATTGTGCAATGTTTAGCTGCTAAAACACGTCATGTTTTTCCTGGAAGAAAAATTAAAATAAAATTATTCAAACGAATTTAACGAGAAAAATTCAATTTAAGTTATTTCTTCAGTCGCTTATCATGGCCTTTCGGCCGCGAGTAAATGCTAACGTTCTATAACAATATAAATATAACTTAAATTGAATACGATGGATATGTTGCACATTATTTTACCGGAAAGTATAAATTTGAAGGAAAATAAATTTTTATTAGCGAAGAACAAAAGAATTGTATTGTAGATGTAAGTAAGGAAAACTTTGTAACGAAATTTTAACTTAATTATTTGCATCACTAGTTATTTATTAAAGTATTCTCTATCGCAGTTATTCACACGCTTTAATCCATTTAATAAACATCAAACATTTATAAAATATACTACTAAAAAATAAATGCTTTTATCATAAAGTTTTATCGAAAGAATTTTTGGTTTTATTTTCATTTAAATTCTGTCTAAGATATAAATTTTTTCAATATTTTTATTAAACTTTAGACCGTTAAAAGTATTGAAATTTTTAATATGTTAGCGATAACATCAGTTTTACAGACGTTGAAGAGAAATTTCTTATAGAATCATAATATGAAAAAGATGCATTACTTTTCTTTGATGTAGTTTGATTTTTAAAAATTTGAACAAATATAATGTTAGAAAGCGAATAAAAATTCTCATGTTTAGCTATATATTATAAAACTAACTTATAATAATTTCAAGGAAAATTTTAAAGAGGAAGTGATTATATTTATAAGCACATAACAAGCTTACAAATCGATTATACAGCAAAAGAAATATCTCAAGTTGTTTGCGAAATATCGAGGATGTCTTTTCAATATATTTATTTATTTATCCTTAATTTCATTTTGAAAAATACGTGTAGGTTTGTATAATTTGAATGCAGAAAAATATTTAAACACACGTGGCAACGATTAAGTGTTTGCCATCCATTTTTTTTTTTTTTTTTTTTTTTTTTTTTTTTTTTTTTTTTTTTTTTTTTTTTTTTTTTTTTTTTTTTTTTTTGATACAGAAATATCTCATAACCAGGAAACGTTAAAATTTATTAAAACTCACATAAGTATTGTTCAAAAATTAATATTAAAATTTAATAATTATATAGGAATAAAATGATTTATGTAGACGAAATTTGATTCACCATCGATGAAAAATAGTACATTTAAATAAATTTGAGATGTCAATGTATTTATTCTATTAATATCGAAGTAAGATGCATGCAAAGAAAGACGGAAGTTTCTATACAGTTTTTTATATGCTAACAGTAAACAATGCTCACAAATGTAAGTTACGTTAAGGAAAGTATATTGTTTTATCTTATTTCATCGATATTATCATATTGAACTTTTTGGTAAAGGTTGATAAAGATTTGCGTTATGATATTTAATACAGTACTTCATAGTTAATGTCTACAGTAGTGGTTCTCGATCACTGTTCCGCAGCACACTAGTGTGCCGCCAAATCTTTGAAGGTGTGCCACGAAAAATTAAGAATGAATTGTATGTATGTAATTGTATGAATTATCATTATTATATTATTAAGAGTCAAACGTGGCTGGCTGGATGTTCTTTTTTCGGTTGAACTACTGCACATATTTCTATAAATAAAATATCTTTAGAAAGGCCTAATTTTTTGATGTCTGCGACACCCAAATTATTTGTTGTTATTAATAATTTAAAAATTAAAGAATAAAAATTAAATTGAAATTGTAGTTCCTCTAAAATGACAAAGTCCGCAGATGGCGCTGTAACGTAATAATGGATGCGATTTTATGATTCCCTGAATGATGTTTGGATTCCCTATACGAGTTCGGAGGTGTATCGTCGTTTTAGCCTATACAGTATTATTAGATTAAATCAGAAGATTATATTTCTACTCATTTATATGAGCGGTAATTTCTAGTATATATTAATAGTGAAATGTGATTGGCTGGATATCCGTTTTGCAGTCGAATCACTGCACAGATTTCTATAAATAGGGTATCGTTAGAAAAAAATCTAACCCTCGAATTTCTGCGACAGCCAAAATTTTTTGTCGTCATTCAAAATTAAAAAATTAAGGAATAAAATTAAATTAAAATTATAGTTTCTCTAAAAAGAAAAAATCCGCAGGTGGCGCTATAATTTAATAAGGGCCGCCATTTAATGATCCCGTGTACGAGTATGTATGTAATCTGAATGTAATAAATACAATAATGTGTTAATAAAAATTCGTCGTTAAATCTAAATTATTATTTAAAATACTTAGGTGTACCCTAAATTTTAATATATTAAAATGTGTTCCTCGACAGAAAAAAGGTTGAGAACCACTGGTCTACAGTATAATTAGATGTTTTAATTGAATATACAGTTTATCTGAATTTTATGCAATAAATAGTTATATAGCATTCTCAATTAATAATAAGCAAAATTTTTTATATAAATATAGTCTTAACCATTACGGAGATAAGGGATATAATAGAGGTAAAAACAAGACAAATATCTGTATTTTTTAATTAACTTTAATACCATTTAATCAATTAAACAAATTTTTAAGATAATGTATAAAAGTGACCTCCATTTACATTCAAGACAGCACTGAGCTATATGATACAATAAATTCCTAGTTCACTGAAAGATGTCAAATACATTACGATCAATCGTCTCAGTTATTGCAATGACATTCCATAGATCATCCTCGTTAGGAGTTTCTACTGTATAGTGTAAACTGCAATAAATGCTCATACATTCCATAGATCAACCTCGTTAGGAGTTTCTTCTGTATAGTGTAAACTGCAATAAATGCTCATACAATCTGCTAAAATGAATAGATGTTTACTTACAACTTAGTTGAATAGCGGTGCCTTCTACGTCATGATAATACACTGTGTCCTAAAATATGTTTGAATAGTTATAAATACAACATTTATTAAAATTCATCTAAGTTTTATAATCCAAATTAAAGAAGATAAATATAGAATCATTTTAAGTTACACATGTTTGAACTGATGACCTTTCTGGTCCAGGCACTGCTGATAATACAGACCAATGGAATTATAAACATTACAAAAGATTTCATTTGGATGCATTCTCTTTAAATTTGCTGTTTCAATTCGTTGACTGCTGCCAGTTTTATGCGATAAACTTTATCTTTGAAATGTCCCCATAATAAAATTCCAGTGGCGTGCGATCTGATGAATGCGGAGGTATTCAATGCTACGATTGTTACAAACGATTGTTATTTCTTCGCTGTTGAAGATGGAGTGTCAGGTCAAGAAAAACGAACATTTCCGACATATTCTGCTGTACGAGTTTAACCGAGGTTCAAGTGCAATAAATACGGCTAGGAATATCTGTGAAGTGTACGGAACTCAAAACCAACAGATTTCTACAGACGGGGGATCCAAAATCTACCACAACGTTGGCAGGAAGTTATTGATAATGACGGAGATTACATTGTTGAATAATTGCTTGCTTGATTTGGTCAAATTTTTAACTGAATTTCATAAATAAAACACCAAACAAACAAACTTAACACTATCTATATATTTGTGATAATTAGTTAACAAACCTATATTTAAAACGCTACGGAATTATGCATCAACCCAATATATATTTCACTTAACAAACCTACATTTAAAACGCTACGGAAGTATGCATCAACCCAATATATATTTCATTTATATTCAAGCCAAGAAAAGTATATAATCGAGAATTCAAATTTCTCAATTATATAATAAACTTTGAAACTTTTTTGTGTCATTTTTAATTATTATCTATGCGATATGATGTTGATTATGCACCAACTTTAATTGTTTTGTAAATTTATGTCATGGGAGCCATGCATTTTAAAGATTTTAGTTTTTTTAATAACGGTATTTTAATATTTTTATAATATAAAATTAAGATAATCATGATATTTATAGCCAAAAATATTTTTGCAACTTAAAAATTTAACAAAAAAATCTTTTATATCTAAGAATCTTGTTCTCAGCCTGTTGTGATGAATATTAACATCGGAAAAATATGTATCCCCTTAAATGTAGTTTTTCTGAAACAACATGCTATGATCAAAGGAAGATGCTGCTTTTCCAGTTTTTCGAAGCACAGATAAAAGTATTTACATGAAATTAAAACTTTTTTGAAATATTTGGTAGGTCAGTTATATGAAAATAAATTCATAACATATGCAAACAACATATATAAAACATATTTACATATCTAATTAAAATTAAGTAAAAGCCAATTTATTTGTAAGTACATGTATTTTTATTTTCTTCAAATTCATCGAACTTTAAATTTTTTGAGTTATTAAAATGTTTATTTTTTCCATATTATTTTTATCTTAAATTTTGCATATAATTGCTTCGTTTCTTATTAATCTAACTATAAATAATTCTAAAACGACAAATACAGTATTCATAATAAAAAGTTGAATAAGATAATGCCAATTCACCAAATCAAAAACATGAAATACAAAATTTTTATAATATTGAAATTTTTCATAGGAAATATTGATAGTTAACAATTTTTAAACATTTTTTCTCATTTTATCTGTTGATATTGTCAAACATACTATAATTTTCGACAAAATATTATAAATATTATATACTTGTATATTATACATATTCCATATTTATTCCAAATTTCATATCTAAATAAAAAATGTAATAATACAAATTTATTTGTTTCTGCATATACAGTAGTCAGTTTAAATAGACTTCAATATAACAGATTTAGAATTTAATGGAAAAATTTGCTGAATTCAGTTTTCCCAATTTATTTTATTCTAATAACGGACTTTTATTCATATAATAGAAAAAATCCGTAATATTAAATTAAATTAATTAATAGTGAAGTTGT
The DNA here is from genome assembly GCA_000484575.1 of Olivierus martensii. Classification (NCBI taxonomy): domain Eukaryota; kingdom Metazoa; phylum Arthropoda; class Arachnida; order Scorpiones; family Buthidae; genus Olivierus; species Olivierus martensii. The sequence goes on from AYEL01064442.1 coordinate 22,703, forward strand.
CTATGTGAAGTGTCGTCAGTGTCGGTCGGATTGGCAGCGTGGAAACGCTTCGGTTTACCACACTGGAGGACCCGGGTTCGAGTCTCGGGTCCCACCCCTTTCTCCTTCGGCTTTCCACTCTGGAGGACCCGCGTTCGAGTCTCGGGTCCCACCCCTTGAAAATATTTATCATGGGGTCCGGGCCCGGCCCGTCGATCCCCCTCCTCCACAATCCGGCTGACCCCTCCGCAGGGGTGGGCAGCCTGTGGAAGGGCTTGTTTCGCCCCGCCACTTAGTACTCTTACTGAGTGGAAAGTAGCGTCATCTGTTGACAAAAAAAAAGTGTCGTCAGCTACTATTTCTCTAAAGTAGTTATTGATAAAGTATATCTCATTTTTTATTTAATTTAAATATTGTTTAAATTGGAGAAAAAATAAGTTAGATCAAAATAGAGAGGCAAAGACAGTACCATGTTTTCGATCTCATTAACTTTATTCTCATTATATCTATTTAATTTTTCCTCGGATTTTAAGCCCGTTATGTGATCTTTCTATTTGTTTTACGCCATTTTTCAACTGAATGTTACTAATCTTCAGGGCATTTCAATATCCACTAAGAGTCATTTACATCACATCTGTAGTAAGATAGGTCGTCAAATGAAGAATGAATTTAACGAGCCGGCCGAGAATCTTTCTAGAAAAATCTAAATATATGAAATTGGAATTGAGTCCGATCAAAGTAGAAATCAACGCTCTTTCATGCTGTCATCTGGCTGACCATAATTGCTGCAAAGAGCAATGGTTCTTATTAACCTTCTTGAACTCGCGGAACATTTTTAATTATAAAAAGATTTTGCGGAACACAAAAATCAATAACACTTATATAAGGCGACTCAGTTTAAAATAATTTTTTAAAAATATTTTCACGCCCCTTTCTAATCATGGAAATTACTAAGGGGCGGGGCCAGTTCTACACCTGTGGAGGAGGGCCATGGGCTGCACCCACACCTGTGGAGGAGGGCCGGATGGTGAAGGATGGGGATTGCCGGTCTGGGCCAAGCACCCCAAAAAAACTTCAGGAGATTCCGCACCCGGGACGCGAATCCGGGTCCTGACTGGCATGGCAACGCGTTTCCACTCGGCCATCCGGCCGCCAGTTTAAGATAATTAAAATCTTAATCTTTAATCCTAATTAAATTTAAGATTAAAAATGTGCATGTAGTTCTTAACATATATTTTGTGCGACTGGATGGCCGAGTGGTAACGCTATCGGCGTGCCACGCAGGAGGAGCCGAATCTGTCCCGGATTTTTTCGGGGTACTGGGTCCGGCCCGGTGATCACCGTCCTTTACCATCCGGTCATCCTCCACAGGTATGGGTGCGGCCCGTAGTTGGAACTGGCCCCGTCCCCTTAGTAATCTCCCTCATTGGAAAGGGGTCGTAAAATATGCAAAAAAAACATATATTTTGTTAAAAATATATATGTATACTAGCAGACTCATGCCCGGCGTTGCTCAGGCAGTTCATGGTGTTGTACTGAAGTTTCTCTTTCTCTTAAATTATAAATTTTTAGATGACCTTCAGGATTTTCTTCAATATATTCTGAAAATCTTTCCCGTATAGATGTGTTTTCTATTTGAAACATGTGTCTTTTCA
>AYEL01064443.1:0-25098 GCA_000484575.1 Olivierus martensii
CATGAAAAAATAAAATAATCAGTGATTGAAAAAGATGATAGATTAAATAATAAATCAGTAGTAGCATAAATAATTCGATAATTTTTATAAAATTCTGTTGTTGTAAGTTAAATTGTTCCGTTGCTATGGCAATGATGGTTTCCTTTCTCTGTCACTATCATTGGACGCGTTCGGCAAACGCTGGGAGCGAGTGTTGACGTAAATCCCAAAGCGAGGGTAAGTGTTGATGGATCTCTTCAAAACTTACTTCTAAACTATCTACACACTTCACTTATGTTGTCATACTTCCAGTAGTACTTTAAGATAAATTTCCTTTCATTAAAGATTAGTCTTGTTTCAGATATTATTTACAAATTAGTTACAAAAAATTTAGTGAATTACGTTGACATAACAACACAGGTTCCCAAAAAATGTATACACATTTTTAGGGACACACTGTATTGCTATGTTTCCATAACGAAGCAATTAATATAAAAAATTTTGTATCTTTTTAATTGTAGAATACAAACTGCCTACATGTTGCATGCAAACCAAATAAACAGTCTAATTCAGATATATCTGTTGTGTTACAGTATTTCCTGTGGTACTTAATTGTTGACCTTGGCTTTTGTAGCTATTGCTATATTATGAAAATTATAGTAATGACATCATCCCTATTTATTTGGGATAAAATACCTCATTACTTATAAATAATATTAGTTAACTTTAGGATTCTAAACAAGATCGAAAAAGTGAATGAAACTACATAGAAAGTATTGGATGATAATTTATAATTCAATTTTAACCCTTTCACTACCATAGGGATCTATGTGTCCCGAATAGTTGCCAACGTGTACTTATGGGAAAAATCTTGCTCTAAAACTGCTGTATGCATGTCCCACTGGTTCTGCACTGTGTTTTATCCCTTGTTCTTATATTTTAGGCCACTAGGGGACTTCTGTTAATGCATCAGGAACTGACAACAGTTTGGAAGTGTACAGATTACACTTCTTTTGTTTATTTGTGGCCATTTGGGAGATTTGCTGTTGGAGATTTTATGCTTTTGTTGGTCATTGAAGTGATACATATTTCTCTTTTTATTTATATTCAATTATTTCCAGTAAGTGAGCTATTTTACTTATTCTTTTCCTGTTAGGGACGTATGTGTCCCATTGGTTATCAAGATTCTAAAGAGGTGGTTGTTATAAGCAACTGTCATAAAGCGACTGCAGTTACTGTGAAAAGAAAGCAGAAAGATGGAAGGAAAGAAGATGTGCTATGTCCAGAAATGATAGAATTCTACAACAAAATAATGGGTGGTGTAGATCTCTCTGATCAAAAAGTAGGAACTTACGATTTTGACAGAAAATCAAAAAAATGGTGGAAAAAAGTGTTTTTCAGATTGCTTATGATTACTGTTGTAAACTCTTGGATTCTGTATGAGGAGACAAAGAAAAAGAAGATTCAGCTAATTGATTTTCTTGTACCTCTTGCTGAAGAAATGATAGCTGTGGGCAAGGCAAATGCAAAAGTGAAGAGAAAGAGAACACCCGGTCGACCAACATCAGCTTCAAAACTAATGATGAATGTAGGAGATCACTTGCCAGTGGAAGGGGACACAAGACGACGATGTGTGAGGTGTTCGAAGCAAAAGAAGGAAACTAGAACAAAAACACTTTGCACAATGTGCAAGGTTGCATTGTGTAAAAAATGCTTTGCATTGTACCACACGTGAAGTCAGTCATTTGATACCTTTACTAATTTATGTATGAAAATTTATGAAGTTAAAAATTAAAAGCTTATGAAATAAATATAAAAATATACATTTTCAATGTGTTATTATGAGGTGCTAAAAATACCAATGGGACAAATGTGTCCCAGGAAAAATTACCAGTGGGACACATGTGTCCCATCCCCATCACAGTAATCCTATTACAGATATCATGAAATTTTCAATTAGGATTGATTGTAGATGTAAATTACATACGAATATGCAGAAAAACAAAAAAAAAATTTCGAAAAGATAAAATTGGTAGTGAAAGAGTTAAATTTAAACTTAATTTACAACTTTGTTATTGATAAATACAGTATTATAAATATAGATAAATTACAATAATTTCTCTTAAAACATCTATTATTAGGCTGCAATAAATAATGGCATCTCTATCCGTATTAAGTAGTAACTTCTCCATATACCTCTATGGAGAAGTTACTACTTATTTATTTTTTTAATTTTCTTATTATTTAATATGCATTATTATATTTTGGTATTGTATTGTCTTTTCACTCAAGTTTGTAGAATATTGTAGGGTCTACAAATTTTCTTGTTTCTCTACATTTCTGTTAATTCTCGTTAATCCCGAATAAAATTAATGCGCCTTCGCCTGACTTATAATGATTATAACTAAAAGATAATTTTAAGAATGTGAAACATAAACCTTATACATATATATTCAATAAAAAGTAAAACATAATATTTGCTATTAAAAACAAACTGTTCCTTCAATAATTGAGATGGGTCCAGATGGAATTGATTGATAGATCAATTCTATCAGGATAGAATCTAATAGGTAGATCAGATTGGGATCCAGATCCCAATAAGAAATTGAATAAAATGGATTAATCAAGCATATCATTAAATGATATGCTTGATTAATCCATTTTATTCAATTTCTTAAAAAAAGAATGGATGCTTCTTTTGTTTATTCAGAAAATATCTCGAAAACATCAGAAAAAATTTTAATTTCGTGCAATCATTTCTTATTATGGAAGATAGACCTACTAAATTTAAAGATTCTACCTTATCTCGTTACAGAATAGTAGCGGTTTGAAACATTAAATACGGATATCTGTGAAACTGTTTGTTGCAAATGAAATGTTAATGATATCAATCAAAACTTAATTTACAACTTTGTTATTGATAAATACAGTATTATAAATATAGATAAATTACAATAATTTCTCTTAAAACATCTATTATTAGGCTGCAATAAATAATGGCATCTCTATCCGTATTAAGTAGTAACTTCTCCATATACCTCTATGGAGAAGTTACTACTTATTTATTTTTTTAATTTTCTTATTATTTAATATGCATTATTATATTTTGGTATTGTATTGTCTTTTCACTCAAGTTTGTAGAATATTGTAGGGTCTACAAATTTTCTTGTTTCTCTACATTTCTGTTAATTCTCGTTAATCCCGAATAAAATTAATGCGCCTTCGCCTGACTTATAATGATTATAACTAAAAGATAATTTTAAGAATGTGAAACATAAACCTTATACATATATATTCAATAAAAAGTAAAACATAATATTTGCTATTAAAAACAAACTGTTCCTTCAATAATTGAGATGGGTCCAGATGGAATTGATTGATAGATCAATTCTATCAGGATAGAATCTAATAGGTAGATCAGATTGGGATCCAGATCCCAATAAGAAATTGAATAAAATGGATTAATCAAGCATATCATTAAATGATATGCTTGATTAATCCATTTTATTCAATTTCTTAAAAAAAGAATGGATGCTTCTTTTGTTTATTCAGAAAATATCTCGAAAACATCAGAAAAAATTTTAATTTCGTGCAATCATTTCTTATTATGGAAGATAGACCTACTAAATTTAAAGATTCTACCTTATCTCGCTACAGAATAGTAGCGGTTTGAAAGATTAAATACGGATATCTGTGAAACTGTTTGTTGCAAATGAAATGTTAATGATATCAATCATTTATAGGATTTATATATATATATTTATACACTGTATACGAAAACTGGTTAATTTATTTCGTATTCTAAAAAGAATAATATAAAACGTTGACAAATTGGTGCTGTTTATTCTTCAACATATATAAAAATCGAAACATCAGATCTATGATATGTTATTTTGTATCCGGTTTTATTATGAAATCAGATATGACGTCACAAAAAATATTAAACCGTTTTTCTCCGAAAAATAATTTCTAATGAAAAACATCTCTCTACAGTTTAGTATTACGAATGTTCTAATTTAAAAATTTTTGTATTTAAATGCGAATTTTTACGTTGCTTCGATAATAAAGAGAACAAATAAAATATTTTATAGCAAATTTTGCAATATTTAATAACTAGTTTTCATATACGAAGACAAGACCTGATTAGAAGAAGAAGAAAAAAAAGATCATTTTTTTTTTTATGAAACTTTATCTATATTTTAGAAACGTAAATAAATAATTTAACAGACTAGCGAAAATAAGGCTAAAAATATGATAATTCGCAGATATAACGTTGTTTAACTGATATAAAAATCGAAAAAATAAGTTTATGTAGATAAGGCCTTCTTAGTTATATTTAACAACTGTTATCAGATAAGAGAAAGGGAAAAACATGTTTTTCGTCGATTGCAGGTTTAATTAAATTCGATTGTATATAAAAAATGGATATTTCGAGTATCTAAATTAATTATTCATTATTTGAATGCTCCATAAAATAAATTACACAACACAGATGGCAAATATGAAATCCCAAAAGCACAAAATCGTGTGCAATTTTTGGCGCACGTCTCTCCTTACGTATGACTAATGTAATGCAGTATTATCCCAATAAACATGCAGTATACTTGTACAAATAACAATTATATGGAAAACATCAGGCTACTCCCTTATTTTAAATCGTGTAGAACAGGTATGCTTTTTTTAAAATACAGTACTCATCTTACTTAATCTGTTAAGTATGCATTCTATATTTACAAATTCCCATTTAGTGATCGATTAACCAGGTTAATCTTTAAAGATATCGAGAATCGCTCGTTACGTATCCACTTTTAAAATAAAAACTTATCATATGTTTTATTCGAGATAATAAGTTTTCGTGTTAATCTGATTGAACTTTAAACTTCATTTCTTTGTCTAACATAATAGATAATAAAACGTATAAAGAAAACTTATCGGATAATTGATTTTTATCATCAGTTACATAGACATCGAACTTTGATCGTTGAAATTTTTATCTCAAATCGCAAGAATTTATCGTGTAGTGGCAATGATCTATGCTAATAAATAAAAATTTGGGTTTTGTACAGTTTGAATTATTTTATTTTATTTTTTCTTATTTATTAAAATGTTAACTGAACAAAGAGGTCGTAGGAATGGCGATTTTAAAGCCATACGAAAAATTAAATCGTTCATTATTGTAATAAATATAGGCAACAAGAAACAGTAAAACTTGCTGCATTCAGATACGCGACGCGACGCGGAAGGAGCAGAGCGCAATCGCGTCTATCGCATTTAATCGCGCTTCCTGATAACTAATAGTCTATCGAATGTTTTAACTCTTCAAATATAACAAGCTTTTAATGAAATCATAAAAAGAGCTACCGATTTTAACCTAGTTATATAAAGTTTTTATTATATGAAAATATCATTATCATCATCTTCGAACTTTAATTAATATTAATCAAAATCATTTATAAAAAGTAAATTAATGGCAAAATTATATTTATTATTATTAAAAATAACAGTTTATTTGTATGCATTTTAGGAAGCAGAAGTTTAGTGCAACAATACATTAAAATTGTAAAAAATTAAAAAAAAAAAAAAAATGCTGAAGTTGCAAATCATCATGTCTTATTTTTAATTTCCTGATTATATAAGTTAATTTTCTTAACATTAAATAAATAACATATGTTACTTTTTAAATAAAAAATATCTCTTTCGAGTAAATATTACATCATATATTTGTGCGATAAGTAGTTTCAAAGATATCGGACTTTTAAAACTTTCGAACATCTGGCAGTATGTAAAGTGATCATGTATAAAACTCAGAATTAATATACAATTAGCTTAACTAATATGTAACGATCTCGTAAAATTTCAATCATCTGTTCTGCTTGGTTTTTGAGACATATTGTATAAGCAAATAAAAATCCAGACAGACAAGGTGATGACAAAACAGGAATATTTTTTATATAGTGTAAGCCATATTAATTATCTAAAATACAAATGATTACATTTCTTAATAATCTTTAATTTTATCGCTAATATAAATACATAAGATCAAATTTCCTTATAAATTTGGTCTTATATCATCACCTTTTTATATAATGAATGTTAAGCTCAGTAACCTGTATACTATAAATTAGTGCCCACACGAAAATAACTGTTTCATTGATTTAATGCTGCGATGTTTAAAATCACCATTTTCTGTAACATATTCTTTTAAAAAATGATTTACTGAATATACTTGAATATAAGCCGATCCTTCTAGTTTAGTATCAAAAAAATCTGTAAATATTCATATCTACGTACAAGACAGCCAAAACTTTCAAGAATTAGAATAATATGCTATCTATTTAAATAAATAATTCATAATTTTATGAACTTTCAAAGTTCAGTTCATTATTGTAATAAATGTGGGCAACAAGACAAACAGGAAAAATTATTACATTCAGATACGCGACGCGACGCGGAAGGAGTTGAGTGCAATCGCATCTATCCCATCCAATCGCGCTTCCTAACAACTAGTAGTCTATATTCTTACCGAATGTTGTAAATTTAAATCGTCTAAAATAAATAGTCTTTTATGAAATCATAAAAAGAAGTATCGATTTTAATTGAATAAAGCTTTTATTATATAGAAATATAATTAAATCATGGATTGATATTAAATTCATTTTGCTTAAGGGATGTTATAATGCTAAATTAATTTTTACGCCATTCTCGAACTTTAATAGAAATATTATTAATTTGTAATCAAAATCGAAACAGAAAAAAAGGAAATATTTTCCTAAACTGACTGAATGAAAACCGGACTGTATAAACACGATTGTCGAAAGTGTTTATACGATGTCTGAAATCAACTGTAAAATAATCATCAGGTAATTTGCTAATGAACGAAACTTCAGGGATCGCACAAAAATATCGGGAATCTTAACATTTATATTTGATAAAACAAAGTAACTGACATATACAGTAGAATAGTGGCCGCCATGTTTTACTCGTTTTCTCTTAATAGAGTGATCTATACATTTCTGATGTTATTTGCTAAGCGCATGATTGCTCGATAAATAAATATTTCCGTATATATATTCAAATATGAGCATAGACATATATCCGCGAATTTTTATATAATGGAATCTGAGAAGAAATTATTTGTTAGGAATAAATAAGACGATATGAAAGGAAGCGCTGATAGCACGAAAACAATGGAATTCTTCCGTCTTGCATATTTTAAATCCTATTTGTGCAGTAATCGATATTAAAATATATACAAAAATATCAACGCATGAACTATCACATATGTACACGTATTTTTAGTAATAGAATCAGAAAAATACTATTTATTTTCGTTAAGAACGAATAAGACAGATCGCGTACTTGGAGCGAAGCGCGGCTAGACGCGTCGCAATCATGCAGAATTAAATTTTATGAAAAAAATATTTTGTTTTTCGATTGAATCGTGAGTTAAATGGCAGATTACTTGTTGTTAGCAGGACGTTCCTCGTTGCATACGAACGCGGCTTTCGCCTATATAGCAGGCTTTTTTGATGAATATATACACGAATCTCCCGGAACACGATATAAAGATCGATTAATATGAATTTTTTTTAAAATTCATATTAATCAATGTATATAGACGACGACGCGCTGCCGCATTCGACGCGACACGTCTTTCAACAGTAAGTAATTTACCATGTTCCCAAAAAGGCTTTCAAATTTAAAAAAATTAAAGAAAAGAATATTTTACATCATTGCTAACCAGTAGCCGATCATAATCGTACAGAAAGTATTACCATAATAATATAGGATTTCTGTTTCATACAATTCAACCATCTGTTAGATAATAAAAATTCCTATTAACCTATTCATAAATACTATAAAAGATTCAATATATCGTACGAAAGATAATTTTAAAAAAATATGTAAATTATTGTAAATCTAACATTAATACATAATTTTTTTTTTAACAGTCACCGTTTTTCCGTCTTCGACAATTATAGTTTTTTCCATTTAATTATATCATCTTACCTCACATAATAATGCTGATATAATTATCAATAACGTTCTCAAGTTTATCGAATTATTATCTATAAGTACTTCATTGTAATTTTTATATAAAAATTAACAACAAAAAGAAAAAAGTACTTATCGATAATTTTATCGTCGTAGTAAAAAAAAGAGAAAACCTAAATTTAACATGCAACTTCTAAATTTCTGTAATGAAAATAAAACTTTTTTTTTTTTTTTTTTTTTTTTTTTTTTTTTTTTTTTTTTTTTTTTTTTTAAATAAAACTTTTTTTTTTTCTTTTTTTTACCTGGTTAATATTAAAAAGCCATTTTTAAAATTATCGCATATTTTTAAACAGCATCAAATTTTTGAATTTTTAAAATTATCTAAAGATAATAGATATTGATAAAACTATCAATAGGCGCTAAGACAAACGTTGAGTAATCGGTAAATCGCTTTTTATCGCATCCCCCTGCTGATATCCAGATGGTTTATTCCAGAAACACTGATTCTGCTACCTTTATTATTGAATTTTTTTCAATTCTGATTTTATAGTTAGTTCTACATTTGTGGTCTTCATCATGAAAAAATTTAAGAAACTTGTCTCTTCTGTTTCAGAAAACGTCGAGTCGAATGGCATCGAAAATCAAATCCCTGTTAATGATGAAATTGTGCGTATTAATTTTATTTTATGAATATTTTTTGTATGTATACTATATTTATTATATATATGTTATAATAATGGTTATCACTTTTTAAAATGAGACTATACATAATTAATTTGCATATAGTTATGCAGAGTTGAATGAAATTTATGCAGATTTGGTGGGTACATACATTCGATTTGGTTCTATGTATGTTGATTTAAATGACATTTTATTGATAATAATAATCATAGTTAATTAAAGCTACTGATAATTATATTTAGCACTTAATAAACTGGATCAATAAAATAGTGATCGATCGTCAGTAATGCTAGTAAACTTGCTATTTAGCTTAAAATAAATTTAATATTTTAAAGAAATTATAGAGATTATCTAACTGATTTTTTCTTTTGTAATTTTATGTCCAGGGATCCAGGAATTCCATTCCTAAATTTTCGGCTCTTCCGGTAGAACAGCGCACACCATCTACCGATTCCAAGCATAAGGATTCTATAACATCGAATACTGAAGAATTTTCTACGTATCAAAATTCCGAACCTGGTCAATTTAATGATAAAACGCCAAATGAAGTCGAGTCTCAACAGAATGCAACGGACGAGACGCAAAAAAAATATAAACTTTACAAAGGTATATTTTTCTCTTCCTTATCCAGCATCTTTTTCTCTCTATCTTCAGTCATAGTCAAGTATATGAAAGAACTACATCCGGGACAACTAGCCACGCTAAGATTCTTAGGAATTTTGGTATTTACTATGCCAGTGGTAGCATATAGTCAAGAACCAGTTTTCGGACCGAAGAAGGTACGACATTACTTAATCATCAGAGGTATCGTCGGTGCCACTAGTCTGTTCCTTAGATTTCTTGCCTTCCGTTATCTTCCAATTGCAGATGCTTCAGTTATAGTATTCAGCATTCCAGTTTTCGTGGCAATATTTGCCAGAATTTTTCTAAAAGAACCCTGTGGCATCTTTCACGTTATCGCCATCTTTTTGACTTTGCTGGGAATATTTTTAATCACCAAGATGCCGCTGGTTATTGCTAATAGAATGGAATACTCGACCGAACAATTATGGGGCGTGGTAGCTGCAGTGGGATCCACATTTTTTGGTTCTAGCGTCTATGTCGTTATAAGAAAAATAAAATCGCTCCACCATTCCGTCATAATGTTTAATTTTGGTTGGGTTGCCATAGTGGAAACCGTTATTCTAACTGCTGCCATCGGTAATTTCGGCCTGCCGAACTGTGGACTGAATCAATGGTTAGTGATTCTTTTGGGAATCTTCAGTTTCTGTGGACAAACTTTATTGACTTTAGCTTTGCAAAACGAACACGCCGCTCCAGTATCCATAGTTAGAGCTTCGGTGGACATCGTACTGGCATTCTTTTGGCAGATTTTGTTTTTTCACGAAATGCCAGATGCCTATAGTATATCCGGTGCTGCCCTAGTATCGTTTTGCGTGGTGATGATCAGTTTTCGCAAGTGGATACTTTCACTTTCCGAAGATTCCACGCTTCGGAAGAAACTGTTCTTCTTAACTTTATAATTATCAACGAGAAATTTATTGTATAATTAATATTTTACATCATTTTTTAAATTGTAACAAAGTGCATTATATTTATATAAGTAGTCTAATACTAGTTTAATTTAGTTTTTACGTAAAAGCTACGTACGAGTTTTCTCTGATTCTAAACTGATAATCCGCATTCGAATTATGTTCGCGATATTCATACTGTACATTAAAAATAACATTAAGGATCATACATTACGCGATTCACTTGGTTTTAATATAAAAAAAAAATACTTTAGTTTATACGTTTTTGTAGTGAACCACAATGTCTTTAGTATAGATACCCATAAAAATGAATTCTGTATATACAAATCCAGTGAATGATCTCTCTTCATTCCTTGGAAGACTTTTGATTGTATAATAGTTCAATATTTTTTTGAATAATGTTCTTTATAATTAATTTTTATAATTGCATTTTATTTTTTGTTAGGGATTGATTTAAAATATATATAATTTTATTAATGTAAAGTTCGGTTAACATATCTTCTCGTACTTCCGTAAGTATGGCTGGAGCGATAATTATGCTGATCTGTTTAAAAATTAAAAGTATAATATAGACTAATATCAGTAATAATAATGATTAACATTGACCGATTATCCGGGAAACACTTGATGAAAATATAGTGAGATATAGTAAAGCAGATTAAAATTATAATAATCTGCTTTTTTTCTGTATAAACGAACAGTGATTTTAATTAATTTCTATCGTAAAACATGCCAAGAAAATTAAAATTTATGAAACTGCACATAATTTTCATTCTTTTTGTAAATTAAAATCAAAGTTCGGGTTTCTGATTTTGTAAGTTCTTTATTAACGAATTGCTGTTAACTGTTTAAAAATATTTTAATGTTAATAATTAAAACTATATATATATATTAATAATGATATTTATCAGTAAAGGATTAAAAAGTCCAGACATTTAGACGAGCTATATTGTGAAATTATCTTTTTATCATTACAATAATGTAAATAACTATGTAGGTGGCAATTGTTAAAAAAATATATATAAAACTCAATACAGTAAAAATATAAAAATTTAGAAGAATAAAAAAAAACTGGAAACTATTTTTATCTTTTGTAACATTTTTCTTTATTTCCAATTTATGAAATCATTTTTCCAGTAATTTAGCTGAAACATGTTCACTTTATAGTAAAACCTCGATTTAAAGAAAATCGATACAACAAATTTCAGATTAATGGGCAATAAGTAGTGGGATTTTACTGGTTTTTATATAAATAAGGACCTTTATTCGTATAAATTGTGACAAAATCCATTAAATAGGGAAAATTGTCATCGGTAATGATGGCAAGTACAAATTTTTTTTGCCTTGCTTTAATTTTTTTACATTATGTATTACCGATTAAAGGTATCAGCGACAAATGTGTTTTGTTTTAATCTAAATACTGCATTTGGAGAATAGTTCCAATTATTCTGTTAAATCGAGGTTTATTGCATTTATAACGAATAATGAATGGATCTTATCTTAAAAAATTCACTTAAAGTGTGTATAATTATTACTTATGGTTTAATTATATAATTTAAAGACTAAAGATTTAATTAACGATAAAAAGTTTCAAATATATTACTGAAGCTTATTATTTTCAAGTTAACATTTAACTTGAAAATAAAAATTGTATTATATGGCAATTGTAAGCCTGTATGTTAAATTTTGAAATATGATAAATGACAATTCAGTTCTCCCATCAAATATGCGAGAATGGCAATTGTAGGTCTGTATGTTAAATTTTGAAATATGATAAATGACAATTCAGTTCTCCCATCAAATATGCGAGTTTTTGTAGAACTGAAACCAGGAAAATAATTATAATGGAGATACATTTTTTAAAGAAAAAAAATAACAGTTTAAATTGCCAAACAAAATGTTGAATTTATTTAAAAATATCCCCATTATACCGTTCTTTAGGAAGACTAGATTCTCCTTTGGAGACAGCAAATTAATAATTTTATAAAAATGCAAAAACTGTCGTCGTTTATTGTATACTTAGAACTGAAGTCAGAAATTAGCATATTGTGGTGTATTTACATTTCTTGATTTCAAGTTAACCGATCGTTATATAAGATAAAGTAATGCATACATAACTGTATTTACAATGATTCAACATAAAGGATATCGGTACCAAATTTATTTTCAATCGGCGTATTATTTCTTCTGAATTAAAGGCATTAAACTGTGAAATCTTAAAGCAGTTTACAGTTTAAAGAAAGTGTTATAAAAAGTCACAAATAATTAAAAGAATGAAAGCTAAAGTATTTCATGACGATCCTGGAAGAAGTTCAACATATTAATGACAATTTTTGTCAACAGTTGGCACCCACCTTTCAATTTTTTTTTATTACTTATGCCAATTTTACTGTCCCGATAGCTTTTTTTTGTGTGTGTGTCTTAAGCTTTTGTTTTACAATTAACAAATAAGCTTAATTGGTAGTTAATGATGTCAAAAGAATATCACTAACTACCAATTAGCTGAACATCTGCATTCTTCATTTATCCCATCGATCTCATAATAGATCTGAGCGACTCTTAAATAGAGGAACTCCTCGACTTATCGAATGTGAAATTTCATTTTCAAATGTCGCCAAACTTCAAAAACTCTTCAATATTTTTAAATAATACAGTAAAATGTTCTAGAAATTAATATAATGTAAAATTTGCAAAGTTGACATTTCTTCAGTATTTCAAGATAGCGGCGATTACACCAAAAAAATCTTCGCTTTTTATAAAAATCTGTGAAATAAGAAACTTTTAATTTGTCCAATTGTGAAATATATCACAATATAAGTGTATAAAAGTATTTCAGTACTTTTGGAGCCAAAATTACAGCAGTATCTGAATTACGAACAACCCGATATACGAATAAAACTTATTCATTTTTCGTACCTAGAGGAGAATCTGTGGTTCCGCTTAAAACAGATGATGATGTCAAATGTTCATTCAAATTCATAAAACTATTTAACTGCCGGATAGAAACGATGATTTTACTGTGCAAGAATGAATCTATTGTTTCAATTTTCAAAAATGAATTAATATATAATACTTTTGCTATAATCTATTTCAAGATAACCTGACAGTAAATCACTACCGTTGTTGTGGGTATTTTACACAAAGAAAAATACTCCTTATTAGTTAAATTTAATATTATCCTATAATTTGTTGTTTTGGGAAATAAAATATCGAAATATTAAACTATTGAGATGATTTAAAAACATATATTTTAAAATTAAATGACAAAATTTAACGAAATATTGTTATTTACAAATCGCGTATGAATACAGTGTTTCCTTTGATGGTTCGGCTGTCAGGTTATCTTGAAACAGACTATAGATCCTCGACAACCTATGTTCTTGGCAACATCACGTAGGTCAAATTTAATTACGTAAATTATTATATAATAATTATAGGAAATAAAAAATTATTATAAGATATACACTATATCTATAGTTTGCTTACAAGGCATGAGATATTGTACAAATAAAATTATCTAATACATTACGTAGTAGATTACTAAAGTTTAAATTACGACATACGATAACTTTGCTACTGATAATGTTGCTAACTATCGTTAAGCAGCGTCATAAACATTGTTACGATAAAGTGTTACCATATATAAAAAATTGCAATGCAACATTATACACTTAAATATTTTTTTAAAATATTTGTTCAAAATTTATTATGTAAAGACGAATTTACGTAAGTCGGGGAAAATATGGGCAAAATTCGTTTTTCGATGATGATGAAAAACTGTTCGTTAACTGAAAATTCAATTCCTATTAACTCCATGTAAAAACTATTGAACAGTACTCCGGATTCCAAAAATTCCAATGTCATTTTTCACATTTATGTTAAAACATACTATAAACTATATACAATAGGTCCCTGATTAAGGTCGCCTCATTTGACGTTGTTTCTCTATTAATTCGCGAGAAAAATTAAATTAATTACTACAATTAAAAAAAAATGAATTTTTAAGACGTTGGCCGGATGGCAGCGTGGAAGCGTACTGTGGTTCCATCCTAGAGAATCCGGGTTCAAATATCTCCAATTTTTTCAGGAAGTGTTCGGCCAGTATCGTTGAATCCCATCTTCCACCTGACGACTAGCCTCACTAGGAGTGTGAGCGGCACATGGTGGCCATGGAAATGCTCCCACTCTTAGTACCTATCAAATAGAAAGCGGCGTTAAATCACGTATAAGTTCTTAAGAAAACAAATGTCTTATTTTCTTCCGCTTCCTGCATATTGGAAACCTATAGTAGTAATTGTAGAAAATCATGTAACCACATTTTATCTATACATATTATAAATCTGAAATGCCTGAGCGCATGTGTACACTTATAACACGAGTCGAATGTGAACGAGTAAAAATTGAATCATGCTGTTTATTTGTTAAGATAATTTAAAGCCGTTAAAAATAGCGATATAGCACTTAAACTTAATTTATCACAGCTCTTATAATTTTACAACAAATGCGAGCTTAAAGAAGAAATTTTTTAACAGAAATAAACAGATTTTGAGCTGATATCGAGTATAATTAACTCAACTTATTTAGATTACATATATAAATTACATATAAAGAATATCGATTTAATGCTTTCTGCAATGATGAAATTTATTGCATTCCAAATGATTCCAGAGAGAAGGAATAGATAAAGACATTCCATTTTAGCAACAGAGTTCATTAATTTAAGAAAAAGCAATAAAATATAATCAGTGCCGGATCTAGGGGAAAAGGATGTCATGCCTTCTTTAAATGAGACTCGACATATAAATTTTATCATTTCTTAATCTCTACCCATTATATCAGCAGGTTTTCTTTAAAATATATCTAGGACAGAAAATAAATAATAGATAGATAATATACAAAACAAAATTTAACTGTCATAAATAAATCTAAAAAGATGAATGAACTGTAGCTTTAAATATGTCTTTATTATTGCCAATAATTTCAACATTATAAAAAAAAAAATCTTGATTATTAAAATTCGCTCATTGATTTCGTATTATACGATTATACTACAAGAAAAATTTTTAAATATATTTGAAATTTTAGAAGAAAAAAAAAATTTTTTTTTTCTTCTATCTAAATGCTAAATCAATAATATTCGATTTTGCGATTTTCTATAGTATATAAACTTATTCTATTTTTGGAATCCTCTACGCACTTGTACTTTATTCCGATAGCAAAATTCTTCTCAGAAAACGAAATTCTCTAGAAAACTTTTTGGAAGTTTACTGGATTGAAAAACAGATTTCATTGAGTTTTGGAAGCCATTTTTGATATATTCGATAAAAACAGTTGTATAAACTGATAAATTGAATTTTTTCGTTAAAGAATAAATATCCTATTCTTATTTTTTCGCAATAAATTTTATATATATGTGCATAAAATTTATGTAAGATATAGATACTCGTATATAAATATAGATCTTACATATCACATATAAGAAAAATTTCGTATTTGAAATTCTTATTTTAATAGATTTACATTCTTATCATATTTTAAACTTTTTAATTTTATTTAAAAAAATTACATGTATAATATTTTAAAAAGAAAACAAGTAATTTAAATTATTGCATGACTAAAAACTGATTAATTAGAGATCTATCGAAATATTCAACTTAAAAAAAAAAAGTAAATAATAAGAAGAAGAATACAGATTGCCATGATTAATGTCATTAACTATATAATAGAATGACTTATATATCAATAAATTAATAATATTATTATATTTTAAATTGCTAATATAATATAAGATGATTAATTAACTATAAAATAGAATGACTTATACAGGTATATCAATAAATTAATAATATTATTATATTTTAAATTGCTAATATAATATAAGATGATTCACGTACGTTTCTAGCTTAAACATATTTTCTCTCTAACTTTTTAAAACTATTTTTATGACTTGTTCGTATGTTATCTGCTCACGTTCTTTAGCGAAAACTTTTGTAAGTCAGCAACAACAATGAAGTTTGGAATTTTTATTGAATTGTAAGATATCTAAAAAATTGATCTCTGGGGAACGTGAGCGAAACGTTCGCATTTCTTACAGTTTTCCAATTGCGACTTTCTACGTAAAAACTAAACAGAATCATGAATTTTATATATGCACTACAGCATAAAATAGCAATTCTAATTTATATCAACCTTAAATTTAAAAATCTACAAGAAAACATTATTATTTGATAAATGATGAAGTAAACTTATTTCCTTCATTACATGCGATATGATTAATTCCTATCATTTAGAATTAAAGCTGTTATGAAAAGTAGCATGATTAATACTTTCATGTTTACAGTTTATTAGCCTACTTTATCCAAAAATTATTAATTTTGTGTACGAACATTTCAAATAATACTGTTATCAGATAATTTCATAATTTAAATTGAAATTATTAATTTTCACGTAAAATTAAAAGAAAAAAAGTTCAAATATCTTTCACAAATTTATTAACTATACTATAATTAACAAAAAGATTCTTGAACATTAATTTTGATTCATTGCATATTATGAAATAAATAAGATTAATTAATGATTTCAATAATTTATGAACTGAATTATTACAAGAATTATTAATTATCAATCTATGTATTATGAAAATGCATATTTATGTAAACTTTAGATCGCTAGTTTTTTCTTTTTGATAAATCATTTTAAAAGCAACTCTATATCAGTAGTATCTAAATGTGACGTTTTCAATTATTAAATTTAGTAGAAAAATCTATATTCTAAGTTTAGACCTAGCCTAAATATTCATTCACTGTATCACTTCTTCACATATTCACTGTATCATTCAGTTATCTTACAACTGAATAGAAACATAACAAATCCATTAAGAAAAATATATATAAGAAGAAAAAAGATATCAGAAATCTTATAGAATTTTTTTCTAAATAGAATATTTCAATATTTTTAAATTAATTTTTATCAGGGATTTTTTATATTCGTATATCTGTGCATGTTAATGGCTTGCATCCAAAGATGAGAATCGATATTTAAAGCATAAAGTCATAAGCAAAAATTCGATTATTAAATTATGCAATATTAATAGAATTAAATCTAATAAGATAATTTTGAAAGCTTTATTTTATATTCAGTTTTATCAAGTATAAATTTATCACAATGAGATATAATCATATCAGCAATTCGATGTTAAACGAAAAACAAAAATAATAATTGTAACTACAAGGCAATACGAAATTGTCGCATGAATGATTTTATTTTAACTTTATATACATTGTATAGAACTATATAAAATAATAACATTGCAGGTCAAATTTTATTATATAGTAATTGGTTATTTTACAATGAGAAAATTGTCCATTTGATATCAGTTAAGCTCTATATAATGCTACAATAAAAAAAAATTGCTATAACTTGACCTATTTCATTGTTTTGTTCCATTTATTAATATCTTAAACGTTATATTTATCTTTAACATCGGTAATTTAATATAGGATGTATCAATTATTATGTAAAGAGTTATTTGAGACACGCACCTAAATTTATAATCGTATCATCGATTTATTATTAGGAATATATTTAATATATTGTAATATTCTTGATTTATATAGAAGTGAGAAATTTCAAAAACATAACAAGATCTATGACAAAATTTATCTATTCCTGTTGACATAAATACTCTCTCTATATTTTTTTTTAAATACAGTAATATCCAAAGTTATAGCTTCTTGAGTTATGGCGCTTCGGACTTGCGTACATTTTGAATTGCCACCATTCCTCAAAGTTTCAGTGTTTATTTTGGAGTTATGGTTCTTCAGCAGCATATTTTTGAAAAAATAGAATGCTTACTTTTTCAAAATAAGGCTTATAATATTTCATTTAGTTATAAATGCTTCATTTATGTTACCTATGCACATACAATATATGGTAATTGCATATATTGTATTTACTTTTATTGATAAGTGAAAAAAGACAGTGATTATGGATATTTTCGAATTATGGCATCAGCCTAGAATCTAAAGTGATATAATTCCGAGATGTGCCTGGATCGAAAATAAATCATCATATATATTAATAGTCAAACGTGGCTGGCTGACTGGATGTCCCTTTTTCAGTCGAACCACTGTACCGATTTCTATAAGTATAGTATCGTTAGAAAGGTCTAATTTTTGGATGTCTGCGACAGACAAAATTATTTGTTGTTATTAATAATTTACAAATTAAAGAATAAAAATTAAATTGAAATTGTAGTTCCTCTAAAAAGACAAAGTCTTCAGATGGCGCTGTAACGTAATAATGGATGCCATTTTACGATTCCCTCAATGATGTTTGGATTCCCTATACGAGTTCGGAGGTGTATTTCATCGATATATAGGCCCTACAGTATTATTAAATTAAATAATAAGATTATATTTCCGCTCATTTATATGAGCGGGTAATTTCTAGTACTCTATATACTTTTTAACTTATAGGATTTAATCAGAAGAATGGCAAAATTATATTAGACTTTTACAAAATATTGTATTCCATAAAATATAGATAATCGAATAAAAAAATTGTATTATTCTTAGATGCTTTAATTGTAATATTTAATTTTGAAAGTACTACGTTATATTACGCATCTACCGCAAATTTAAAATTAAAATAATTAAATTAATTTTGCGTTAATAGGGATGTGCATATAATAATTCTGATTAATGTATGGTAAACAACTTGCTGAGTGTTAATAATTCTTGTTATACAGTGCGTTAGATAGGATTTAAACCATAGAATAAATATCTTTTCTTGTAGAAAAATATGACCATGAGCTATTTTTGATGCAGGCCGTAGCTTTCGAGAAAATAAAACAAACTAACAACAATTCTAAGAAAAATAATGGTAAATTAATATTGTTAACTCTTCAGCTTGTTTAAATCGGAATATTAAGCCACAGGAAATCACAATACCGGATAAATTGTTACGAAACATTGAATTCGTTTTTCTCGAAAACATGACCAGCATCGAAAAATAGATCGGGATTTACCGTTTTATTTTTCTGTAAGATTCTTCGAGATTATTGTTGTTGTTCATCACATATGCGAACAATTTCTTGGATTTTACAGAAAATCTCATAAAATTAAAATGTTTAATTATTAATTAAATATGACGAAGTGGAGGAAATAAATAAAACATTTTCTTATTATAAAAATATTCGATTATATTGTTTAATGTTTTTATTATTCAGTAAAACTTTTAAACTACTGTATAAGAAATTTTCTTTGAATTTGGTCAAGAGCAAAATTAGTTCAGTTTACAAAATTAAAATTGAAATATTATTATTATTATTATGTCTTCAGTTATAACATTATCAAAATTCCGAATAGATTTACAACTGGCATTCAGGTTGTAGACCTAATTCTCTATTATAACGTTCAGACTTGCATTATAAAGTTTATTCCCAATTTATGATAAACTGATAAGAATCCAATTGTTAGTTACTAAAATTTTATTGATTCCTACTTTAGTTTTGATAAATAAAATTTCATACTTTATATATAGAATAATCAGAATTATCAATATCGCAATAATACAGTATCTGAAAACAAGCTTTATGCTAGAAGAGATTAGAAATAAAATTGGATCATTAAAAGGATGAATAAATTATTTTTAAATTAAGTTGATAGACTATACATTATTTAAATTTACAGTATAATTTTCTGTAAACGTATTTTTCGAAATGTATTCCTTACAAAAATAAATTTGGTTTTCATAAATCAGCGCTTCTTAATTTGTTTATATAATTTTAAAAATAAACTTTTTCAATCTATTTTCAATTTTTTTTATAATTTTTAATTGGAATCTATTATCATACACAGCATATTTTTCTACATTGAAACTTATTTCAATTAAAAATAAATTTAAATTATCAATATTTTAAGCTGTTTAAACTTTGATTTATCAAGTTAATGACAATATTATTTCTTGATGTAAATGTACGAATAAAATTTATCTAAAAAAGTCTTCCTGAAATTATATTTTGACTAACATACGAAGAAAGTTTCACCTTAAATTTTTATTCTCGAGTGTGTGTCTTGTTATAAACATTTGTATAATTATATTTGATTGATTGACCATACATATCAGTTACCAAAACTTTTAATCAGGTATAGTATCAGTAATATATTAAAAAATATCTAAAGATAGTTTTTTTACGCAAAATGAATAATTTATAATTCAGAGAGTAATTTGAGATAAGTAGGAATTAATTTCAGATTTTGCATGTTTATATTACTCTATTTAATTCACTAAATCCCATTTTAATATACTGTTAGAATAATATTTATGACTATATTATTCTATACACGTGCATGTTATAAATCTGTTTATTGGCCTCATTTACTCAAAAAATGTCTTCATTGAAGCAATAATTACATTATAATTTATGTATATTGTATATTATGTACAAGTAATCTGAGAAAAAAGTTAAAATAATTTGATATAGGTCTATGATAATTTTGACTGAGATCAACATAATCAGTAAATCGTTGTAAATCATCCATCAGTAGAAAAATGGTATTTAAGAGATATAATAACTTATATTATACTATTCTTAATTTCTCTTGCTATTATGATTAAGTATAAAAAATTAAGAGTAAAAAAATATTTTTTAAATTGCTTTTTACACCTCAATAAATTTTTCTTTATATTGTTTATAATATATATAATAAAAATTGAACAAATAAATTTTTTTAATTTTAATCCATTAAGCTACGAACTACATTTTAACATATCGTTTGAGAGACAATACTGCATTCATAAGAAATAAATTTGGAAACAAATTTAATATATATTATTTTAGCATTAAATAAAGTTTTAAAATAAAAAATAATTAAATTATCTGAAAGGTCGGATATCATTATCAATAAATATATTTAATTACTTAAACTAAAAAGCAGACTTCCTTGTTAAAGTAATTTAGAGTCTGTTTTAACTTCTGTTATAAATCAACTTTACCAAAACCATTTAGCGTTTTAAAAGAGACATTGCATGTGGTAAATTTAATACTTTTAAAGTGGAAGAGTTTAAACCGCCTATGGGTCGCTTTGGACCACCTAACTGGACAGGGTCATTAAATGACATGGTATCATGTCAGAGTTCAAAGATCGTCCGACTGAAGAAATACTTGTGAGTAAACTGATAACCTTTCCCTTTAGAGATGAGGATTACAAATTCTGGGAACCGGTCCTATAGTGAACGACGAAGATATTTTAGTCGTAAACCAACTAGTATTGCTCCATAACTACCCTCTTCCTTTCCATTTTCAATTGAAACAATAAAACGACGCAAAGTGGATTTTCTCGATTTAGCTGACTGTGCTTAAGATAATTATATATATATATATTTTTTTTTCTATCAGCACAGTCAGATTGCTCTTAATTTCATTATTTGTTATGAAAACAGTATAATATTGGTTTTAAATGAATTATTTATTAACAGTTTAGAAGATAAATTCACTCAGATAAAGTCGATAAAACTGAAAATGTTCGAACAGATTTTCAAATAAAAGAATATTTTACTATTTTATATTATCAACCTATACTTAAATAATGTTTATAACTAACAAAATACAGATTATGGTGTACGCTTATTTCAAAAATATATTTTTCACAAGAATATATTAAGCTTATAAAGAACTATTGCGCAGCATCAATTTCTACAAAATTGATTTAGCCACCGAAATTCTTCTAGAACTGCCTGTTTTGGTTGGTCATTTTGAGTTATTTGCTGAAAACTTTTTCAATAATTTCCAACATTGATAAGTGTCATCGTTAGAGTGATTAAAAAGACATCGATTATTGATTGGATAGTGCATCAATAAATGATTTTATCTTCGGGTGAAATATCACAAGTTGAATGCTTGTATTTTGAAATTCCTCAAAACTTTTACATTTTCAACATAACAGGATAGAAGTATCGCAAGTGCCCCGAGGTCTCCTGTAAAATGCTTTTATTGGCACAGACGTCCTGCACTTAAGAAAAAACATTTATAATTTGATTCAGTTCTTCAAATTTTCAAGCTAATACTGCTTTCAAGCAATATACTATACATATTTTTCTATTACCGATCGAAATTATTTGTGAATAATGTAATACAGTACAGTTCAAAATGCAGTTGATCAGAATTTTTGTGTATATTATTATTATAACTAAAAATGTGAATTAAGCCGAATAATAAAAAGTGAAGGAGAACAAATATATTAAAATTTTAATTTTTAACTTTAAAAAATATTAAAATTAAAAAAAAAGACAGGAAAATAAAATCTGTAATCCTTTTAAATATAATTTAAAAATAGTGCAATTACAAAACTTTTAGAATTCTTAACAGGAAAAATAATATTTGAATTAACATTTTTTCATATTCTGTTCATTTTTAACAATACAGCGAAGAAGAATCCTCACCGTATTTTAGGGCTATTCTATTTTTTGTAGAGGACTCATCTTTAAAAAATCTACCTCTCTGTAAAAACGTACTTAATCTTTTGATAGAGAGTTCTTTTGAAATTCCATGAAGTTTGTAAAAGAAATCTTTGAGCTCAGTCAAGTATGTTGAACATACCCTAGGGATACGAAATGTCCGATTAGCTATGAATAAAATTCCGACATTGCTTAACAAAATAGGCTCTCCGGTTCCTGTTGTGTTGTCAAACAAGACCAACTGGGGTATACAAGAGGGTGAGTCAGGAGGAGATTAGATTGGTGATTCTCTGAAGGACTGTCGTTGTTGACAGGCCTTTCACTCGCTCTTATTAGTACTATACTTGTCTATGTTGTTTGTAAAGGTCAAGTTTGTCGACTGGGCGTGTATATACAGGAGATAACAGACATGTTCAAATTCGAATGCTGCTGTACATTCTTGTTCTATACGCTATGTTATTTAACCTCTAATATTGCTAATTAAAAAATTCAAGTAACAAGTAAATGTAAAGTTTTTTATTAATTTATTATATAAATTTAATCAGAAATTTGCAAATCGTAATCATCCCATATATAAATAATTTTATAGTCTAAATTTTTTTTTAAATCGAAAATTAAAATATGTCGATCACATATTATATAAATTGATATAATTACTGTTGGAATACATAACGAAACGATAGATTTATAGATAATAAATTACACTTATTCACATAGGATATAAATTAGTATTGCATTTTTATTATGTATTCACTGCAAGGAAACAACTAATGATGCAGTAAAGGTAGTCTTTACTGCAGCTGTTTCTTTATGCTCTATGTCGTAAGAGACCAAGGTTATTCTTATAATTATCACAAACATCAGAATTACTATGAAAAATCAAGGTTTGATTTTTAATATCTTTTTTTCCCTTACTTTAATTTATAAATAAAAAGCCACACAAAAAATATATAAACAAAAAAATACAATATCGATATAAAGAACTGTTCATTTTTCATCATAAACTAGAAATTACCCGGAAATATAATCATGTGATTTAATCTAATAATACTGTATATAACGATAAAAACACCTCTGAATTCATGTAGGGTATCCAAGAGAGAATCGTAAAATGGCATCCATTATTATGTTACAGCGCCATCTGTGAATTCCGTCTTTCATAGAAGAACTACAATTTCAATGTAATTTTTATTTTCTAATATTTAACTTATTAATAACAACAAATAATTTGGGCTGTCGCAGATATCCAAAAATTTCTTTCTAAAGATACCATATTTATAGAAATCGGTACAGTAGTTCAACCCTTTAATTTTTAAATTATTAATAACAAATAATTTGGGCTGTCGCAGACATCCAAAAATTAGACCTTTCTATTATCATACTTATAGAAATCGGTACAGTAGTTCAACCGAAAAAGGGACACTTATTTATAGAAATCGATACAATAGCTCAATCGAAAAAGGGATATCTAGCCAGCCAGCCACGTTTGACTATTAATACATTCTAGAAATTACCCACTCATATAAATGAGCGGTGTTATAATATTGTGATTTAATCTATAATACTGTATATAACGTCAAAAACACCTCCAAATTCGTTTAGGGAATCGTAAAATGGCATCCATTATTACGTTAAAGCGCCATCTACAAATTCTGTCTTTTTACAGGAACTACAATTTCAATTTAATTTTTATTCTTTAATTTTTTAACAACAACAAATAACTTTGGCTGTCGCAGACATCCAAAAATTAGACCTTTCTAACGATACCATATTTATAGAAATCGGTACAGTGGTTCGATTGAAAAAGGGTTATAAATTAATTTCTATAAGAATTATGAATGCATCGGGCATTTTAATATTTTAAAAAATAATAACAATAATAAAATAAAAATATGTATCGATGAAATTTTGCAGGTCCTACAATAAAATAAATAATTTTTTTTTCTGTATCTTTTTTAAAGATTTCCTTTTTTAATTTTACTCCAGACTTTATTTTATATGTATTTTTATATAAATTGTAACAAATAGAGAAAAGACTGCGCAGTGTAAATAGCGGCATTCATAAGTTTTTATCTGTTGCAGAAGAATGTACTACTTCAAAGAATACAGGAAGCCTTTCGGTGTTCTTTACAAGTTAGCAAGATAAGTGCGAAACTTATTTTCGGTTAAATAGCCGCCGAGATAATGCATTTCATTTCTAACGAACGACTAAACGATAAGATGATTCAACATTTCCTGCCAGAGCCGTTACAGTAAAATGTCTTTTTTTTTTTTATCGACTTTCATAAATAAATCTTATTAATTATCTATAATGAAATTTTTAATTAAATTCCTTTAGGCTTCCTACTCTTTTAATAAACTATCGTAGTATTTAATTAAAATAAATTAATAGATTTATAAGTACGGGAAGTTAATTAATTTATAAAAATTGTATATACTTTTTTTTTTTTTT
>AYEL01064444.1:0-24853 GCA_000484575.1 Olivierus martensii
CGAAAGTGGTACACATCGAAAGGGGGACTGAAACACGCAAAAAATCCCTAGTGAACCAAGGGTCAAAGATCAAACGTTTACGAGATATAGACCCGCAAAGTTCCGTTTAGTACAAATGGCGCGAGTAGTTTGGCGTTGTGCCTGGCGTCGCTGCGATCTGCCACGCGACGCGTCCCGTCCCGTGCTCCACTACCTATGCCCCTGTATCTCGTAAACGTTAACCTTTGACCTTGGTTCACTAGGGATTTTTTGCATGTTTTCGGCCCCCTTTCGATGTGTACCACTTTCGCCGTACTTCAGTAAAGCGACAATTGTAACATTCTGTTAATGATAAATTCATTCCTAGATGAATTTTGTACGTCGCATCGGTGGTTCAGTGGTAGAATGCTCGCCTGCCACGCGGGCGGCCCGGGTTCGATTCCCGGCCGATGCAGCCATGATTTTTTTTTTTTTTTATTTTAAAAAAAAAATGATTTTTTTTTTTTTTTTGAATTATTTTTTATTTTTTTTTTTTCTTGAAAAATTATTTAAATTTTTTTTCATCATTTATAAACTAAATATGAAATTTTTTAATCTATTTTTTTCCTTTTTTATGCTCGAAAAAATTCACGAAAAATATCATTCGTCATATTCGTTAGATTAAAAGCTTTTCAGATTATTTATTAAAATTTTATAATTTCTTTAATGCATTGTTTAGGTTTTATATAGATATTTTTTTTAAACTCTATCATATATTTTGATATAAATTTTTTATATATTTCGATTCGACGTTTACATAACAAACAAACAAAAAGAAGTTCAAAGTAAATATTTTATCAAATAGTGAAGTTGATATATTTTTTAAAAGTTTACAGAAAGTTAGAGTAATATATTATATTATTAATATCTAAAAGTTAACATCAATGAATGATCTATAAGATCAATGAATTATCAATGAATTATCTATATATCAATGAATGAATTATCTATGAATCAATGAAATCAATGAATTATCTATAAGATCTATAAATGAATTTTTTAATACAGGGAAAAAAAAATATATATATATAGTTAGAACTCACTGCATAAATATTTGTATGAACTTCCTTTTTTTCATAACATTTTGAAATAACGATATAAGCAGAGACTTTCAGAGAAAATATGAGGTCCAGGGGCAACTAATATTTTTGAGGCCCTTCAAAAAAGGAAAAAAAAAGGCAAAATTGACAAATATACAGTGGTAAGTGTACAAAAAAACGAAAACATTGATAAAGACTGAAGTTCGAACAGTATATAAATATACAAATGTATTTTTTCTAACATATTGAGTTATAAATTGAGGCCCCTAAAATCGTGAGGCCCGGAACAATCTCCCCTTTAGCCCCCTCTCTGATAACCACTGGATATAAGCAAATTTTTTTTTTTTAAACAAAAATCTTCAAAGTTTAAACGGAAATGGGGGGTTATCTTCTGAAAAATCACAAACAGATGGTGATGTTCGCTGAAAATATACTTAAATTAACGATTGATCCGAATCATAATTGGATTCTTGTTTTAAAATGATTGTAAAAACAAACATAAGACTAATAATTTATCATGTGATAGTTATTTTATTTATTGTTTTAAAACTCAATTTTTATTAAAATAACATTTGAAACTTTTAATTGAAAATTTATCAGAGGAAATTGATGGATAGTGCGATAACTACAATTACAGTATAATTGAATATACTGTAAAATACTGTAAAATCCCGAATATATTACAGTACAGTATATAGAAAATTCTTAATATGCTGAATATAAGTACATATTATGCCCTGGTAACAACAGAGATCGGGAGGAGGAGACGACGAAGATGTTTAACATCTAGAAAAAAATTTTTTTTCTTAAAATAACATTTTTATGTTATGAGAAAATTTAAAAAAAAAATAAAATAAGTTTTTCAAGATGATGAACTCTGTCGTCGTCGTCTTCTTTCAGTCTCTATTGTCAGCTGTCACCAATCTCTACCTGTACTCAACACAGTTTTTCACAGTCGAAAATTTTTTATGCACTAATAGATTTTCGCTTTGCTAATACAGTACTTAATTTTAAAATTATAAATTGATTATTTTAAATAATTTATTTAAAAAAATTTAATTTCTGTTAATTTACAAAAAGTATCGTTTTCTTTATAATTTTGAATCTTACTAGATGTCGCCACATTTAAAATAAAATTTATTATTTTTTTCTTTTAGGATTGAAAATATGAATGCGTGCATTTTAAATTTTTAAAATCTTTCTTTAGGGCATAAAAAAAAATTTGTTTTAATAAAGTTGGATATTTTATGTGTGTCTTATTAAAATATTATCATCATTAATAATAGTTTATTTCTATAATATTTATAACAATATAAAAACATAAGTAACCAGTGATACTAATATTTCTTACAGGAAAATTTTAAGTATTGGATATTACACTTCCTTTTTTTTTTCAATTCTATCGAAATTCTTAAATTTAGAAAAGTATTTATTAATTAAAATAATATTATTAATCCAATTAAAAGTTGTCTGAAACAGAACGAAGAATATTTAACAAGTATGGACCGCTACTTCCAATGGAAACTGTAAACAACATTAATTATAATTAAAATTAATAATCCAAATTAGAGTAAATAAATTGTAGGAAAAATAATTCTGATTTACAATACATGATTAATATTATTTTCAGAAGAATTATCAGTAATATAATCTTTAAATTCAAAAAATAGATAAGTTCAGTAACTATTACAAAAAGTGTTTTGGTAAGATGAAAATTTTGAGTTATTCAAGAACATAAAGATAGATTCAAAATTTAAACTTCAAACAAATATTGTGAATTTTTATTAATTGTACAGAATATTTAATTTATTGTTTTCTATAAGATTATACTTCAGATCTTTATCAAATTTAATGCATTCTTTAATAAAACAAGAATCAAAATTAAAAAAAAATAGTAAACGTTATCTTGTTTTATTCATTTTATTATGATTAAAATATAAACAGGCTTGTTAATGTGAATTTTTAAATTTTATTATCTGTCAACAATTCTGACAACCGTACAAAAGAATTGTTTATGAAATCAGTCACTTCATTTAAATTTAAAATGAGAACTTATATTAAGTTAAAATGAGTTAAATTAGTATGTAAACTTTGAGTGACATCATTAGCATAGCAGATGATATTAATTAAACTCTAAGAATTCCAAATATAATCTTACAAATTAAAGAACATAATCGAGATAAAAATCTTCGGTAATATATTTATTTTTTCTTATACAAATTAGACTACTTAATTGCTAAATAATAAGAAAATTAATTCAAAAATCGAATTTCTGAATACAAGATGACACAAGATACCGGATTTAATCTACGTTAAATAAAATGCCTTACAGTATAATTTATAAATAAAATTTTTGATCATTATTTTTGTTCGGTTTATTGTGTTTATTTACTCATTAAAAACGGTAAAATTTAAATAATAAAAAGAAAAGAATTAAATTTTATGTAAGGAGCTTACTTCCTATACAATACTGTACCATAATTAGAAAAAAATCAATTTTTTTTGATTAATCCGACGTCTTATTAGTTTGGCTTCTGTGAGAAGCCATCTAATATCCAAAATAAATTAAAAACTATCAATAATTTAATATCTGATCTTCCTAATCAGTTTTGAAAGTACATATATTGTTTTTCTTTAAAAAAGTAACAGCTCTTACAAGAAACTTGTCATCATTTATGTATTAATTGCTTAATTAATAACGCCATTAATCATGTTATAATAACGTAGAAACAGAAACTATACACTACACGGAGACAAAACTGTCGGCGCCGAGGAAGTATATTTTTATTATTTCGCACTTAAAGTAATTTTTATACTAAAGATATAATTATGAATTATGTATTTTTTTCCTTTTGCTGTGAATTTGTGTCATCTGAATTTCGTGCATAGCTTGCACTCTCGACCAGGCACGTCTCTGCTCCGAAAGCTTTACTAACGTTGATATAAATGAAGATAACAGACTTCAGACAAGTTTAGATTGTCCGCATTCTGCACACAAATATATTACTACTATTGTCTGTATATAAAATTTTTTTTGAATAATTTTAAGTTTGTTTTTATTTATCAAATTATAATTAAATAAATGCACTCAGTACAGTATCTTATTATTTTTTATAGTTTAATTTTGTCACATATATTGGAGATAACAGCGCTAAATACACAGTAGATGAGTAACTTTTGGTGTTTTTATGGTTACTATCTTTTTGTGGGATGACCTAATTTCTTAAGAATACGTTAAATTTATTTCTGTCAATATTGATAATTCATATTTTAAAAGCTTAGATGGAAAGTTAATAAATCTAAAAGAATATGTTGACTCGCTTGTAGATTCTAAAGTAATCTACAGATCTTATTAACTTAATTATATTTATGTCAATAAATTATATCATTTTTTTTTTTTTTTGAGTTACAAGTAATAATTCATAGATAATATTCTAAATATTTATAGTTTTATTATACTATATAAATATGAAATTGGAGATATTGGAGATATTTTTAAAGTTAAACTCATTCAAGAATGCATAATTGATCATTATTTTTGTTTTTTTTTTTTATTTAAACTGTAATGCTGTTGAAAATTGTATTCATTGAGAAAAGTTTATGGCTTGTTCCATCTCATTTGGTCCAATAATTTGGGACCAAAAGCTAAAAAACTTAAGATATATTACAGTATAATTCACAGAATGTCAGTTAGCATAGTAACTTAAAGATTTTCACTCTCATTTATAAAATATAATTGATTTTAATAAAAATTTGCGATTGAAAGTGTCAAATATTCATTCTGTGAAGCATCATTAAACATAAAATTTATTTTAAAAATAATATTCATGTAATTTATAAATTATAAACATGTTTTTATTTGGTTCTAATATATATAAGACATACATTTTCAAACTTGAATTATTTCTTTCAAAGTTATGGATTTTAAAATTATATACATTATTTTAACTGATTATGATTATATCCTGCATATAAATAGGAATGAATAAAAAATTAAGGATATATTATATATTTTATTGGAAATAGAATACTGTATATGAAAAAATCGGGATACTAGTAATTAATTTATACAGTACTACTAATACAAAAAAAATAGTTTTGGTCTTCATATTATGGAATAATATAATTATGATAAAATAGAATAATAAACCATAAATTTAAACAATCAAATTTAATTAATTTCTTGTATTGAAATATAGTGTATTATTGGTTTTATTTTATTGTAATTAAATTATTCTATAATAAATAAATTCCTCTTCAAATATATGCATTGTTAATTATTAAAATAACTAGTATTAATATTAATTATATGAACATAATAATAATAATAATTATTACAATAAAAGCGATGATTTATTTGATTATATTAAATAATGCATCTATCATGTAGCTAATAATTAATTAGTTAATAAATGAAGACAATTGGCAAAGTTATCACAAGCATTTCTAGAAAAACTAATTGTCTTCTTTCGAATGTGTCCTTTATTTTGGAATGATTAAAGATATGAGATTAAAATAAATGTCATCAAAATCATCTTCAAGGACATAATTTATGTATTGAACGTCATAAAAATCAATCAAATTGACTAATTAAAAATTTATCAGGAGAAACCTTTGAAATTTGAATGTCCGCCATTTTTAAATGATTACATTTAATAGATTAACTGTTGTGTCGTCGAGATCACATTCAATCACATGACTGTCCTGCTAAATTTCGTATAAGTCTAATAAATTGTTCAGAATAGTTCAGAAGTTTGAACGTCCCTATTTTTAAATACAGTAGTTGGGGTCCAGAATGTTAAGTGAGGGGTTCTTGAGGTAGGACATTACTTCCAAATTTCATGAAAATCCACAAATTAATTCAAAGTTATCAGATGGCTTAGTGATATATTTCTCACTTTCCTTTGGATAGCAGACTAAAAATAATTAATAAATCACAATTAAAATTATTTCAGAATATTTATTTTCAATATTAATATAGATCAATTTTTAAATAAGTTTAGCTTATTATACACTATAACACATAATATATCTTATATCCATAAAATGAAAATAGATATATAAAAAATATTTCTAAAATATTTATTTAATTATCTGATTTCTCTTTTTGATTTTGAGTATCAAACATTTAAATAAATATTTTATCAAGTTAAAAAAATTCTCTTTTCAAATATTCGAAACATTTGCTAGAAGTTTTCATGAAACCATGAATTATTTAAATCAAAAATAGTCAACCAAATTCTAAATGAAATATTTTAAATAATAAATAAATTTAGGACATGTTTATACGTCTTTTTTCACTTGTACTTAATGTTTGGTGTATCAATATTTTTTCTTTTAAATGATCCAATCTGACAGAGAAAATGAAAAAAACAGAATGATATTTGAAAAGACAATCAAATGCAATCAGCATTGATAGTTAAGTAACCTATTCTGTATAAAGTTTACAATCCTTCGTTTTATTAAATAACAATTCATGAATGGTAATATAATCAAGATTGATTTAGGAAGACAAAAGCAAAATGAAACCAAAGAAATAAGAAATCATATGGAAAGATGATTATATTTCTACTCTATGCAATGTTTACATTGATTTCAAAAGATTGATTTAGGAAGACAAAAGCAAAATGAAACCGAAGAAATTAGAAATCATATGGAAAGATGATTATATTTCTACTCTATGCAATGTTTACATTGATTTCAATAAGGAAATACTGTAATTCTCTTGGTTTATATATAGAAACAATCGATGAATAAACAGTTTACACATTCATAATGCAGAACTACTGTAAAATATGTTTTTTTTTTTTTTTGAAGAATTTAAATTTAATTCATTTGTTTATTGTTTAAGAATTAGGTCCAAACAATTTTTCATATTCGAAAGTGTTTTTATCTATTTTTATGAAATGTCTAGAATAATATGTAACCAGTTTTTTTACTTATGATATTATGTTTAGATGCAGTGTGTAAAAATTTTTCCACAAATTCAGTATCTCATACATATTTTTCATTTGGAAT
The DNA here is from genome assembly GCA_000484575.1 of Olivierus martensii. Classification (NCBI taxonomy): domain Eukaryota; kingdom Metazoa; phylum Arthropoda; class Arachnida; order Scorpiones; family Buthidae; genus Olivierus; species Olivierus martensii. The sequence goes on from AYEL01064444.1 coordinate 7,077, forward strand.
TTTTTAAAAAATAATATCGATAATCGATAAAATTCGACATTATTCTGACAAAATTTATGATATTATCATAAAATGCGTAACTTTGTAAGATTATCTATCACTTCAAACTGCTATGCTTTCATTACAAATTGATGGGATACACAGCCAAAGTATAATGCTTCATTACTATGTTTCCAAAGATTTTCTCAATTCTTTTCTGAAGGAAATTCCTTCAAAAACAAATCGAAGAATGAAAGTAGTCTATATTTTCAAGTTCTACGAAAAATTAAACATTGAAACATAAATGAGAATTCTTTCTAAGATTTTATTATTATTATTATTTATATTTCATATTTATAATAATTAAAGACAATACCTGTTTGTTTGATGCATCCATAACTTTTTAGTATATAAAGACATTATTTTTAAAATTGATAAATAAGAATTTTAATGCCAAATATTGTATAATCAAAATAAAACAAATAACAGAGAAATTTTTGGGAGTAATAATTAAATTAATAATTTAGAATTAGATAAATTTAAAAATTAACTAGTTTTTAGATTTTTATTCGAATTGTATGTTAGATTTCGAATTAACTAGAATAAATTTAAGTTTTGACCCATTATAGTTGGATCAACAAGTTAGAGAACCAATTTTTTTCGTAAAGTATCAAATTTATATTATTTAAATTTTTTTTAAAATCGATTTAAACACTAGAAACTTTTTTTGATAGTTATAATCTACATGCTATGATTTTTAAAATTTAAAATCGAAAGTGAAGAAAGAATTCAGGGGAGTTTTCATTTGGAGGTTTAAACGTCCAAAGGAAAACTAACTTTTAACTAACATTCCGAAGGAAGGAAAGTGAAGCTATAAAATAATGCTGATTATAATGCTTTCTATTGTTTGTGTTCCTCACACCACAACTTTTCCATACAGTACTTAATATCTTTTCATAAAATTTGCTAATGATATTCTGTCGTTAAAGATAACTCGACGCTTCATCGTTTAATCCACTAGCAACCCTTTACAAATGGTGAATGTTGAAACTTCTGAAATTTTCTCTTAAACTGATTAATGGATTTTCATAAAATTTAGCAGAATAGTCATATTGTGGAAGATAATCTCTTTTACAAATGGTGAATGTTGAAACTTCTGAAATTTTCTCTTAATATATCCTGAACTGATTAATGGATTTTCATAAAATTTAGCAGAATAGTCATATTGTGGAAGATAATCTCATAATACTGTACATCAGTTAATCCTCCTTCATCTTCAAACCTTTTAAAAATCCATTAATGAAGTTGGAAGGCATTTAAACTTCAAATGTTTCTCTCCAATAATTTTTAAATATTTGATTGATTTTTATAAAAATTTATCAGAATGGTGAGATTATTAAAGTGGAATTTAAAATAAAATCTATTAATTCGGTATATTTACCGTTAAAAAATGAACATTCAGTCTTCTGAGATTTCCTTGTAATAATTGCGAAACTACTATTATTTATCTAATAGATTTTTTTATGGCATTCAATATACGATATATGTTATGCCATTGAAAATGATTTTGATGACATATATTTTAATCATTCAAAAATAAAGGGCAATTATTTTTTCCAGAATTACTTATTTTTCTTTTATTTTTCTTCTTTTTCTTCTTAATGTGCCTGTCACTATGTGACGTTGACGATCATCCTAGCAAACACCATTGAAAATGATTTTGATGACATATATTTTAATCATTCAAAAATTAAGGGCAATTATTTTTTCCAGAATTACTTATTTTTCTTTTATTCTTCTTCTTTTTCTTCTTAATGTGCCTGTCACTATGTGACGTTGACGATCATCCTAGCAAACTCTGTTCGGTTCTTTGACTTCCTTTTCAGATCGTCCTTTGAAAGCAGGGTCCAATCTATTATATTGTCCATCCATGAGGTTCTTCTTCGTCTTATTCTTCTTTTCCCTTCAATTTCTCCTTCTATGAGTTTGTATTCTTTATGTCTTATTAAGTGTCCATAATATGAGATCTTTCTTTGTTTAATAATTCTAACGACTTCCTTCTCTTTGTTTAACATTTCCAATACTTTTTCATTTGTGATTCTTTCAATCCACGAGATTTTTAGAATTCTTCGGTAGGATCACATTTCAAAAGCTTCTAATCTCTTAAGATCATGTTTTTTTAGTGTCCATGCTTTACATCCATATAGCAAGATAGGCCAGATGTAGCATTTCAAAATTCTGAGCTTAGTCTTTAAAAAACGAATTAAAAAATTAAATTGGTTAAGTTGGTAACTATATCATCCATCATTTTTAAGATGTTCATTCCTAATGTCTTCGGTTTTAAATATTTATTTTTTTCTAAAATGAGGAATTTTAAAGTTTTAAAAATATATTTCATGAATGTCTGTATATAAACAGAACAAATAGATTTATTTAATTACAATACTATCTTATAAATTTATCAATCATTCTATAGATTAGTAAAATCTAATTTTTACATTAAATGGTCGATAATTCATTATTATAGATTATATGTTTAGACAACTACCTTATCGATTAATAGTTGTTATCATAACTGCAAACAAAAGCGAATTCCTATTAATCTGATTATTCTGTACTCCTAGAGGACAATAAAATTATCAGTTTATCATGATGGAGATCGAAAAATGATGATTTCAAAATCTTTAAAAAGTAAACAAAATTACTTAATTTGGCTTTCTAACATTATATTTTTATATTGGAAATAAAAATATTAGATTATAAATGATTAAACTGATACTGCATTGTTAAATTTAATTTCATTAAATCGATTTTTATTTAAGTATATCTTATCTAGTTTCTCTCTTCATTTAAAATTTTATTAAATGATTATTTTCTAACCGATATTATATATATATATATTAATCGAACTAAATTATTTTACTTATTTTATTGTTTGATGTTTTTAAGCTTTTCCAACATGCATTTTGTTATTATTAATCCTAGATTTTTATCATAAAAAAAAAAATCAGAAATATCAAAATAATTTTATATTTTGAGTTTGAAGAGAATTGTCAGAATTCTATAATTTTAGTACAAAAAATATTAATTAAATTTAAAAATAAAGTTTGATATTTATAATGAAACTTTCTTTAAATATTGTATTCGATATTAACTTATAAATTTTATAAACATTAAAAATTTAATTGAATTATTCACTATGTATGCGTATAGATTGTAGTACTTCACTTGTTAGTAAATAATATCTTATTTTTTAATTAAAAATGTATAAAATAGATTACTAATTGATCATTATACAGTGTGTATATACAAAGATAAAATACAGAATTGTCATATATATAAAATATTTTTTAATTTTCTAGATTTAAAAATAAAAAAATTGTAAATCGAAATAAATAAAAATGAATGTATAAAATTTATCTAAGGATTCATTAGAGAGTTAATGTAATTTTAAGCATTTATCACAGTTTTAACGTCTAATTTTGTATCAATGTCCACTTTGCGGTTTTTCTAGTCGAAATAAATAATTATTTAAATAATATTAACCATTCTATATCTCGTAAGGATTATAAAATGACTTAATTACATCAACCGACTTCTTTCAGTAATGTCATTTTCCATTTTAGAAGAGCTCTTTGCTAGAGGCGTCATTGATGATTAAAAAAGAAAAAAATGTGCAAAGAACATTCATGAACACATAAAATGATCTTTACGGAGAGTCTCTTAAAAGACAGGGAAACTCTTGACAAGAATCTAACAAGGAGACATTGTGGTGTCCTCTTTTATGGATCTTTTTGCTGTTGAGGAGGTCATTGCATTGGCAAGAAGGAAGTTAATTATTCCCGTCTGGAGTGTGATGGTGCACTCTGCTTTTAGCAAATAAATAAAGAAAAATAAATGATATATAAAAGTTTCTTCTAGAATAAATTAAAATGGTTAATTTTCTTTGTTTTCCCAAAATGTTTTATGTCAAACATTTTTCTAATATCATAAATATAACTAAAAGAATTTTTTAAGAAGATTTATTTACATAATACTTTTGAAAAATTATCTTCCTAATTTTGATAAATTTTTGTAGAAGAAGCAAGTGTAATGTTATAAATGACTGCAAATAAAAATTATAAGAAAGTATAAACATTTTTTTACGTTTAAAGATATACTTATATTTATACTTTAATTTTAAATTAGGATTTATTTTACTATTTTATTTAAATAGATTAAAAATTTCTAATGAAAGATTCATGATTTGGAAAAAAAAAAACATTTACATTTCAACAAAATAAATAAGTTTTAATAAATATTAATGAAAAGTATGTATTATTATTTTAAATAATTTATGTTCTTATTTTATTATTTATTCATAAATTCATTTAAAGTTTGTAGAAATAAATTAATTTCAAAATTGAAATAAACTGGATACACAGTATCTTAACAGTTAATGCATTTTAATACTTTGAAAATTCGGATATAACGTATGATTTAATATTAATTGGATTGAATTAACATTTACATTTCAACAAAATAAATAAGTTTTAATAAATATTAATGAAAAGTATGTATTATTATTTTAAATAATTTATGTTCTTATTTTATTATTTATTCATAAATTCATTTCAAGTTTGTAGAAATAAATTAATTTCAAAATTGAAATAAACTGGATACACAATATCTTAACAGTTAATTTTAATTTTAATACTTTGAAAATTCGGATATAACGTATGATTTAATATTAATTGGATTGAATTACTATATTATCTTATTTAGTCTGCGAGAAGGCAGATAAAATGCGAATAGCTTTAATTCTACATAATACTCTCCTTAAAACTATATTTAATTACTTTAGAACTTAATTATTAAATTCGCCAATTATCTAAATTTGGTTAAATTGTATTCCAATCTGCCTATTTTAGTTATACATATTTAATTTCTTTTAAGTTACGATAGCTTGTTTTGTAAGTTTAATTCTAAAAATAATATTGCATAAATTAAGCAAATTATTTTCATTAAATTATTATTTATAAAAATTGTATGAGGTCATTAAATCTGTAATATTAATTAAGGCAATCTTGATAACATTTAGGGGTCTTGTTAATAGGCTAACTTTTCATTCTATTATACTAATCCGAATTTATTTCGGCAAATATTTCACTAATAATTTAATTATTAACATAATAAATTTAGTGATTATTATGTGCCGATGATGTCAATGACTGTGTTGTATAAATAGTTGACCTCGGCTGATACAAGAACAAGAATAAATTACAACTCTAAAAGAAAAATCTGTAGACCAAACTATTTTATAATCTAATTAGATATATTTTAATAAAAAATTTATTATTGTTGACTCATATATTACATAAGTAGGTTCTATATTATCGAAAACCATTTTTTATAATTTATTCTCTTATGTAAGAAAATAAATATCATATCATAATAATGTGTAGACCTATATCTAAATTTATATTTAATATTCCTTTGCCAGTTTCTTATCTGAACGAGATTGAATTACTAAATAAGATTTAACTTATTTTTTTTTTTATCTAGAGTTACGATCTTTATCTCATCCAGTTTGTAAGTCATTAAATTTTCTATAAACAGTTATAATAAAAATAGAACAATTTTATAAACATTATTAATTAAATATTAATTAGATTAAAATTAAAAATTAATTTTTTCCCACAGAAGTTTGTTAGCGTGATGATAATATTATAACTTTATATTGAAAAAATTTATTATTATATATTTTTTAATATTATGTATACTATAATATATTTTGAAGTATAGTATCGATAGTAATAATAATTATTTTAATTATTACTATCTACAATAATAAAATGTTAATCCATTAAAATTATAGACGATAAATAAGATTAATAATATTTATTTCGATATTATTTATAGAAAATACGAAGAGAAAAGTTCAAATTTCAAATATACAGTAATAATAAAGTTCAATTGCTGATACAATTTTTCGCTCAATAATGGGAATTAAGAAATCATTAGATGACCGAGGTAGTGACAGATAACAACAATGAAGACAAATGCCTCTCAAACCATTGTCAACTTATCATAATAGTAGGTATAATTTTCTCACCAGATAGTACAGTGGAAAGAAATTTGTAAGATGGACAACCATTAAGAGATAAGAAAATAATACTAACGGAGAATATAAATTATTTAATTTTTTATTTCTATTGATATATTTTCATTGAACGAAAAAAAAAATTCAATATTCGAGATTTTAGATAATATTATTACCGAATGAATTGAAAAATATATTCTGTAATAATGAGTTAATGGAATATTGATGTATATAAAAAGATGATTTTTTTTTTTTCTTAAAACATGATGTAAAGAGAAAAATATCATAATGGAAACAGACAATGAACTGGAAAATGAATCGAATAGATAATCTAAAAGCTCTAGATGATTGGCAATGTTTCTAATATGGTACAAAAAATGAGCTACTTTAAAAGACATTAGGGAAAAGAAGCTATTAAGATATGAAACTTGTATTTTCATTGAACGAAAAAAAATTCAATATTCGAGATTTTAGATAATATTATTACCGAATGAATTGAAAAATATATTCTGTAATAATGAGTTAATGGAATATTGATGTATATAAAAAGATGATTTTTTTTTTTTCTTAAAACATGATGTAAAGAGAAAAATATCATAATGGAAACAGACAATGAACTGGAAAATGAATCGAATAGATAATCTAAAAGCTCTAGATGATTGGCAATGTACAAAAAATGAGCTACTTTAAAAGACATTAGGGAAAAGAAGCTATTAAGATATGAAATTTCAGTTTTGAAAGGAAAAAAACGAATATCACATTTACTAATGAGAAGATGAAGCCATTTGTTACCATAAATTGATAGATATGTATCTCGTGTCACATGGATAAAAACTCGAATGTCATTTTGACAATGACATCTGAACACAATAGAAACACTAAATGGTTTCAATAAATTGAATTATTCTGACTTAAATCCATCGAAAATCATTAATGGGTGCTATACGTCAATTAAATTAAAATTTTCTTGGTAATAATGATTTGTTCTTGTTGAAAACACACAAAAAAATTTTTTTTTTATTATTTGTGTGAATTCTTTATAGAATTTTCATATATTCAATTCCCATTACAGTTAATGTAATGCTATATTTTATTTCATTCATTTTATTGAGAGAAAATATTATTTTTAACTGAATATTAATTAGATATAAAAATTTGAAGTAAATCAAATTTAATATACAGTTTAATATGAAGTTATAAAATTCTAAATAATTTAATCCTGATGGAATTAATCAAATTAAAATCTAAAAATAATCGAATAAATAGCTGATCAGATTAAATTATTCGATATAATCATCTGAATAGTTTAAAAATGATTATTGAAAATTCATTTTTAAAGTCTCTATTAAACATTGCATTATAAAACATTTATTTAAAGAAAACATTAGTAGATCTATATAATTATATATTACTTTTTCAATTCTTTATCACAAATTATTATTAAATTCTGAATACTTTGAATTAAATTACTGTGAAATATGTGAATCATGACAAGGATTGTCCAGTTGGCAATCCCTGACCTACTTATTTCGGCCCTTGGTCAAGTTTTATTAAATATTTTCATGAATTATATTCAATTCGTGACATGAATCTACCTATTCGTCTGCTTGAATAATTTGAACAAACACTCTCCATAGTCACGAAAAGACCTTTCAGATTTGTTGCCAATGTTTTTACTATTTGCAGTAATAATAGTAAGAATACAACATGTACAGTATACTCCCAATTAACCGGGATAATCAGGACTTGAATACCCAGATAATCCATAAAACACTCAAAAAAATCGGAATTATGGACAATATACATTTAATATTAAAAAATAAATAAATAAATTGCATGCATACATATAGTCTATCCAAATTTTCTATAATTTATTGAAAAACGAAACAAAAAATTGGTTTATTTGCAGGAAAGAATTATTGCAATATTTGTAATTATAATTTTTATCGGAAATTATTTAAAATATAATAAAGAAATTAATTAACCATTACTTCCGGATTCAGGTTATCCTGGATAATCTCTTCCCGGATAATCGGGACTCTATGTAAATACATATTTATAAAACAGATTAAGCATATGATAAATTTTAATCTTCTCAATCTTTAATTTAATTTTTAAAATGCAACATCTTAATGGACATTTCTAGAAAAGCATTATCAAGAGGTTGACAACCATAAATTATATTTTAATAAATTAAGAATTGTTGAAAAACAGCTATAGAATTATCATATTCTTAGCTTACTTCAAATCAAAAATTTCCAAATTCTTTTTTTATTTTATTCGCAAGTTATTTCTCACATAAATTTTTTGTATCTGTGCTTTCAATGATTTAAGAAACTGTATTAAGAATATATAGCATATAATACTTTTCTTAATAATGTATAACCCATTCAGAAAGCACACTTAATGAGATTTAAAATTATCAGGATTCCAACATATAATCAGACATTAGAGTTTTATACAGTTCATTATAAGATTTTTATTTTCTAATTTAAAAATTAAATAATATAAAAAGTTAATATTATATAATCAATATTTTAATAATATAATAATAGTTAATCCTAAATTGTAATCAATTTATTAAAATAGTCTTTTTATAGTAACTTTCCACCTGCAAACAACTTTTCTGAGAATAAGAATTTTGATAATTGAACAACTCTCAAAAAGTACGAGAATAGACTTTTCTGATGAGTTGGGCTTTTACTGACAGGAAGTAAATCTCATTAAGAATTAATGAGAATTTAAATCAATGAAATAATAGATAATGAAGCAATGCAGTATTAAAAATCATATTTAAAGAAATAAAACATATATATACTGTATATATATCTTCATGCTATAGTATTATTTAAGTATATTAAAGTAAGCACATAAATGTAATTAACATTATAATTAATTAAATTGTATATAGTATAATTAACTATACACACTATAATGTAGATATTACTGTTGTGTATAGTTATTTATGCTCAATATCGGATTATTTATTTAATTTAATTCATCAGAAATTCCATTTTTATATTTCCTAAATTCGTTTCATAAAATGTATGATATACCGTATTAATTAACACAAAAAATATAAAAGTTTATCATGTAATATAAATTACATAAGTTGGTTGTTATATATGCTATAAGATAATTTAGGTATTTCTTAGATCTTTCAAAAATTTAAATTAATTAAATTTAAAATTTACTCAAGTTTCCGACTGCAAAAGAAGTCGTACATTAATTGTAGAACATAATAGTTTAAGATTGTTCATATCAAACAATGATAATATTTTGATTATTTTCGATAAGTAAAAAAATATTTAATTATAATTGTTTATTTCCTTATTTATTTTAGATATAAGTGCCCAGAGTATACAGCCCTTCCAAAAAAAGAGGAGAAATATACAATTAAATATCAAAACAGTAATTATTATGAACTGATACAAAATTATAATGATTAAGGCCTCAGTTATAAATGAAGGTCTTTTACTTTTTGTGTCGGCACTTAGGAATATAAAAGAAATTATTATTAGAAATATATCTTTAATTAACGATAATTAATTGTTAGAAAATTTTAAGTTCTTATAAGCATCTGTTTTAATTAACTATAATAATTACTAACAAATTTTTAAATTTAAAGTAACTTGCTTGTATCACTCTGAGATATAATTATTTAAGAAAAATTTTTCGTTAATATATTATACATATAGATAATATTGTACTATGTAATATTACTTCTTTATAAAACCATCATATAATATTCCAAATTTAAAAATTTTGCAAAAAAAAAAAAAAATTCTAACAAAAATCATATTTTCATCGGCTCATTTAAAAAAGCTAACTTATATATTTTGAATTTCATTATTTTCTTATAATGCAGTATTATAATAAAATTTGGTATTTGTATAAATTATATTCTTTGATACATTTATATACTAAATATTTCACGAAATATAATTTTTTTTATTCAAAGTTTTTAATGACAATTTCTGATGATATATAATATTAAATAATAATTTCTTTTCATCGGAATATGAATAGAAATTTTAGAAATTTTCCAAAAAAAAATTATTCTCTAAAACTTTACAGATTTTTAAATCTTTTATATTTCTGTTTGAAATCACGTTATGAATTTCTAAAAATTTGTAATATATAGTAGTTTCTATTCTTGAGTAATTGAATATTCTCTAAAAATATCAAGTTGTACCGATATTTTCAGATAAATTCCCTGTAAATTTCCCTATAAACTTTGAGATAAAAAAATTATTTATTCTCAAAAGTTGAACCTAAATAAGTAAATTACTATAGTTACAATGCCTTATAAATTATGTTGCATTTTTTACAACACGATTTAAAATTGTTTACAAGTTATACGGTATGTCTAAGAGAAATAAGTAATTAAATTAATTTTATAATTAAAATATCAAAATAGAACACTTATAATGATCATTCTAAACAATAAACGCAATCAAAAATATTAAGAAGAGTTCCCAAATATTGTACAGTACAGTATTATACTGTATATTGTACCAGCTGAAAACGTTTTCTTAAAATATATACCGTACTATTGTACATCTAACGATTTATTTATTATTATTTATTACATTTAGTAATCTTTATGGTTCAAATTTCGATAAGACGAATCGCTTTAGCTTATGATCTACACCGTTATCAAATGTCAAAATAAACACAGTATATCTATCGTATCATAAAAATCAATAATTCTAATCAGTGATTCAACAATTATTATTATAAACAATCGCAGTAAAACGTGATAATAATTGTTCTCCTATTTCCTTTCTCAGTTGATCAGTTGATTTTTAAATCAAACATTTAGTTATATATTATATTATTTTGTACGTATTTAATAACTTACAGTTTACATTAATAATAAAATAATTTTTGAAATAAAAATATTTAAGCTAACAATAACTAATTATCACAATTGTTGGAATTAACAATATTCAAAAATATTTACGTAATTATGTTGTATACTTTCCATTTAAATTGTATAAAAAGTAATTAATTTTTATGATGTAAAACTAATTATTTCATCATACTAAAAAAAAAAAAAAATTAATAATTGTCTTGTTCTTAATATTATAACTTTTAAGTTGAATTATCTACTTATTATAGATTTGATTTACTTCGAGATTTATATATATATTTCTATTGATGTAAAAAAAGATTAAAAAAAATTAGACTAATAATTAAAGGTTCTTAAGCATAACATAATAGACTTTCAGAGAAATTACAGATTTATGGCGACTCCTTGTCTGACTATTTAATTAGCCGTCATAATGAATTCCTTTTATGTTTTTGATTCTAACAGTAAGCAAGGTTTACGTTTATCTTTGAACAACTTCAGATATCTTATCTTTGAATAAAAGGTGTAATTCTATCTGCCCTGTGCATTCATCTAGCAATCTTGCATCTTTGTTACGGTGCATTGACTCCATCTGGGTTCTTTCTGAAAACATGCCTTGTTTTTTTGATTTGTCAACGTTCTTTCGGTTGACCGCAAAGGAAAATATATTTATTATTAAGTTACGAGAATAATTACATAAATGCCTATATTTTGTTTATTAAAGTACTGTTTTCAAAAATAATGATTTTCGAATCACAGAAATTTGAGGAGAATGTATTATTATTATATATTATTTTTAATAATTCTTCGAATAGGTTCATAGGTCTAACGTTATCGCTTATTATACATTCTTTAAAACTCATTGGAATAAATTTTCATTCTTTTAACAATCTTTAGACTTAGGCATTTCATAATAAATGCCGTGACAAAAAATATTAGAAAGAATTTTAATAAAAACGTGTTAGTATAATAAAACTTACGAACAAACCAAAGGTCAATAAATGGGACTAATGCTAGTTTACATTATTTCCGGTTAGTTGATTAAAACCTAGATGAAATCCTGATATTATATATTATAAACATGAGGAAGTGGAAAATATGCCTGCACATCATTCAGACTATTTACAGTAGTGGTTAATTTTCTTTTATCAAAATTTTTATATATTCTACATCTACAATTTTATATAGTTATAATAACTAGAAATTACCCGCTCATATAAATGAAAATATAATCTTATAATACTGTATATAACGACGAAAACACCTTCGAATTAGTGTAGGGAATCCATCGATGAGAGAATCATAAAATGGCATCCATTATTATATTACAGCGACATCTGCGAATTCTGTTTTTTTAGAGGAACTACAATTTCAATGTAATTTTTATATTTTAATTTTTAAATTATTAATAATAACCAATAATTTTCACTGTCGCAGACATCCAAAAATTAGACCTTTCTAAACATATCCTATTTTTAGAAATCGGTACAGTAGTTCAACCGAAAAAGGGACATCCAGCCAGCCAGCTACGTTTAACTATTAATATACTGTACAGCATATGATACTCTAATTGTAAACAAATCTATAAAAGAACAAAAGAAATATTTTACGTGGTGATTTACAGCATTTTCATTTAATAGAGTATAGGATACTTTATTAAATGAAAATGCTTAAATTAAATTAATATGAATAATATTAATTATAGATAATAGAAATTTAGCATCCATCAACTTCTAAATTAATTCTGGAACATTCAAGTCATTATCCAAGTTCAATTTATTTTCAATTCACTAATTACACATGGAAATTTATCATTGTTAAGCGTTAATAATCTGTAGCCTCAAATTAAGTGAATTTGATACAATAAATTAACTACAGTTCTGAATGTAAATAGAATTTCAATGGAAAAAAAAAGAAATTAAATGAAATTTTTCTGTGTATTTAGATTTTTTTTTTTTTTTTTTTTTGTAAAATATTTAAATGAAATTTTTCTTTGTGTATTTAGATTTTTTTTTTTTTTTTTGATGTGTCGATAGCTGTGCATTAAAACTTTTCCTTTCAAATAATAAAACATTAAACAGAATTATTATAATTTTTTATTAAATTTAATTTTCATTACAACTTACTTTCCCTTCGTAACTTTAAAAACTCAAAATATAATTTAAAATACCATGATTGTAAATAAAAATAGTTCCTATCATCATTTTAAATAAAACTTTATCGAATTATTTAATTTACATCATCAAATTTTTAGATTTAATTTAATATTCATTAAAATAAAAATTTGCAAAATAAATAATTTAATTCGTTAAATTTGTAAAGTAAATAATAATTATTCGCTTAATTATTATTTTTTATTATTTTAAACATTTCGTTTAATATCAACTTCTTCTCTAGTTACTCAGTATTAAATTTTACGAGCAATATTTTACTGGTCTTTTTTTATAGACAACGAAAGGAGAGTAAGTATATTCTAGTTAAGCGGCGATGAACAAAAGATAGGGGAGTTGAGTTATCTTCTCAACCGAAAAGGCTAATTTCACAGCAAAAAACATCACACCCGCCGAAAATTTGACAACCAACCCAGCTTTAGAGATATTTTATCCAATTCAATACCCCACCCCACTAAAGAATAGTAGGATCCTACGTTGTCATGTTACGACGGGTGTTGTACATTACACCTATAACACGTGATGGGCGAGGGAAAAAAATGACCCTACTCGGGTCAGGATACTGTGGTAATAAGTGGGTTGATGAGACAGCCTGGGGTAGTTCTTGTCACTTCACCATTATCTGGCCTCACCTGCGATGCTTCTCATCAGTTAAACGTACCCCAGTGTGTCCACTGTCAACACCGTATTAAAATCATAAAATAATCGCAATTAATTTTTAAGTGTGTTTTTTTACTGATTCTAACAATAAACATAATAGAATTGCAAACAGTTTAGAATATTAAATAATATTAATACCGTAAGTGGATAACATTATAATTAATTATCCTAATTAATTCAATGGAGTTAGCGTAAATAATAAATTAACAATTTAATTTAAATTATAATTCGAGATTAGAAATAAATAAAAAAATGTGATTTATAATAAAAAACGAAGCTGGAACGAAATGTGACCATTCGAGGTACATTTAACCAGGATGAACGGTGGGCTAGGTCAGAAACGGGTGGAGCTAAAAGTTCGCACCTGCAGTTAAATAATCACGTAAGCAGACAATTGAAGAAACTTATGATGACGTGAATGGAGTTTCTTAGAGAATTCCGAGAAGCGAGTCCTTCACTAATTGGGAGTAAAGATCACTTATTGCAAAAATGATTATTTTTTTGAAATATAGCATATTAGGCAAGAATGATAACTTATGATTTGAACTACCTGTGATCGTTTTTTTTATAGTTCTAGTAATTATATGACTATATTTATATCATATTTCAGTAGGTTGGTTGAAGTTTGCTTTTTAACAAGCTTTCCTAATCTTTCAATATTTATTCGCCTTTAAAATCAGGTTGGACTAATATCTATAAGTATGATGATTGCCTTTTAAACAACCTTTCCAAATCTTTCAATATTTATTCGCCTTTAAAATCAGGTTGGACTAATATCTATAAGTATGATCCGTATACAAAATATTTTTATAAGGCATTTAATGATCGTAACTATAGCTTCTGAGATTTTACTGTGATCAAAAAAATGCGACCTTGATTTAAATACTTTAAAATCAACTAGTTTTATTAATAATTAAATTATCATCAGATATTTTTGATAAAAAAAATAATATAATACACAATTTAAGAAAAAAACTTATAAATGAATTTTTTTTATGTAATTAATTTTTGAATCAAAAATTTAACAAAATTATTTTGCATGATAAAATTATCTAAAAAATTTTTAATATTTAATACGGAATTACGTTATTAAAATCTTTTAAAGTAAGACAATTATTCATAAATAATTGAATAATTAGGAAATAATGGATATTATAATTAGAATATCCATTATTTCCTAACAACATTATAGTTACAGTATTGACCTTTTCCATACCGAAATTCAATAAAATGTTACGTGAATTAGATTTGTTCGTTGGATGTCCATCAACACGATAATTCGCGTAAGTGGTATCCGATTTGAATAAAATTTATCACAGAAATTGGGACTTCAACAAAACACTAACTCAACTGAAAATGATCGATATAGGAGCAATATTATCGATGTAACAAAAAGAAATAAATGTTCACATATTTTGACGTAATATTTTTCATAAATACAGTAATTGCATAAATTATTATGAATCAAGTCTTGTTAAAAATAGTCATTATGAAATAAATATCACTGATGTAATAAGAGAAAAGATGTTGAGCAGCATATGATCTTCATTAATTTGTTATATTATTAAAATTATTCTGACAGATATTAATTGTTTTTAGCTATTTTTTTTAAAACTATTTTCTAGTTATAGCTAAAAAATAATATAATAATATATCGTCTGCATCTGTTATATTTGCATATATTGCAACAATAAATATATAACTCAAAGATTTAATTTATAAATGTATCCATGATTTACATTTGGAAATTGTGGATATAATTTGAAAATCTTGGTTCCAGAAATATATTCAAAATTTATGATGTGGAGATAAATGTGTCTAGAGCAGTGTTTCTCAAAGTATAATTAAATTTGGGGTCGCAAAAATTTTAGCAAATGTTTTAATTCGTATTCCTTGTTTTTTATATTCCGCTATACCCAGGATCGCGAAAATATTTTTTCGGAGTAAAAGGGGTCGCCAAGTGGAAAAGTTTGAGAAGCCCTGGTCTACAGTAAATAAAGGATTTTGAGAGGAAGAAATTTGTATATAAAAATTCAGTAGCATTAAATTTGATACCAAGCGTTTAAACAGAAAATAAATGACCCTTTTTCCCTTAAAAAGAGTATTAAGGAGTAATTTTAAACTAGAAATGAATACAGTATTCTAATATTGGATGCTTACAAGTGTAATACAGTATAAACAAACAACAACGTTACAATTTATAGTATTTGATAGATTTTTCAAGGTAGTTTTTAATGTATTGTATATAAATAAACTGTTTTCCGGAAAAAATAAGAAATAATTTGAACAGTTCTGTATTTAGAATTATTTTTTTATTTTAACATGATATTAGAGAAATATTAATATTCTAAATTTCTTATTGCGACATTCGTGATATATAGCATTAGATAATTAATACAACAAATAAATGCTATATCAAAATACAAAATTATTTTTCGTTAAAAGTAGCGCCATCTAGGAGACAATATAGTAATTTTTTTTTTCAATAATTTTTGTATTCAATAATCTTTTCTATCTTTTTTAAAATGGAATTCGTATAAAATAATGCATTGTAAATAAATAAAACTAGATTTAATTACGAGAAATTTATTAGATAAAAAGGCAAAAATTGTTTTAAAGATAACTTACCAATTTTGTATGGCCCTTCACCAAAAATAAAAATGGCATTTTTTTTATTAATTAAAATAGTTAAAGAAACAAATCTTTTAATTAATGAAGTGCTTTTTAATAAACATAAGATATAATATCGAATATTTTCAGAGAATTAAAACATTGACTGCGGTGCCAATAGATTATGCTGATTATCAATAATTCTAACAATATTATTATCTTTATATTGTATATATGCATTTCTTATTTTATAATATTTTAATGTAAAATATTATACAGTATAACCGATAATTACTTCACTACTGTAGACATTTAAAACAAAAATCGAAATTATGCTAGCTTTCTTATTACTTTTCTTCGATATATCACCAAAAACATTCTTAAAAATATATGATGAGTTGAGAATTATTATTTATTATTCAATACAATTCTAAAAGTTAAGTTTGTCTAATTTGAAAATAAAAAAAGTCATAGTAATATGAAATGTGTAAAAATGTGTATAGTGAATCCTAGCCATTCGAACGTTTTGCGCCATCTGTTGCTATGAAAGAAAATTAAATTATGTACAGAATAAAATATAATATGCCATTTTAGCAAAAATGAAAATAATTATATAAATAATAATTAAAACCTGAATTTTGCGGATAAAAGTTAATCAGTAATTAATTAATAAAATATATAAAGTTGGAATTTATTTTGGGATACTATTGTGCTTCTTTGAAAATTCTATTGTGATTAAACATACAGTATAATTATTAAAAAATTTAAAAGTTCAGTTGATTTTATTTATAATGATTTAATAAAAAAAAAAACCTTGTTCTCTCTCGATAACCATCTAGGATAGATCAGGCCAACTTTAGTTGACAAAGTATGTTATTTTATCAACTAAAATTTGTCTGAACCGGAATGATAAAAACAAGATGTTAATGTATTTCATTCCGAATAAATCAGATTATTTTTATCAACGCATTAAAGTGGATGAATAAGAAGACAGTTAAATTATTTAAATTTGTTGATCTAAAAGTCATAGTATATGAACTTATAAAATTTTATAATTTAATCACTAGATGGAGTTATTTTAATATATTCATTAGAGTCCCTAGATATACAGAGTAGCGCATTCAGCTGCCATTTTATATCCTCCTGCCGATCGATAATCACGGGTAATTCTATGAAAAGTAAGCCATAATACTCTTATTATTATTATTCTTATTTAATAAAGGGTACACAATTAAAAAAATTTTTGATTGCTATTTTAGATAAGATCACACTTTTCAAATTTAATTGTTGAAGAAATTAGTATGAAGGTTATAGTTATAACACAAATATACTGTATTACATTATTGAAAAAAAATTTTCTAAAATGGATATTCTTGAAATAGAGATCAAAAAATTTTATTAATATTATTTTAAATATATA
>AYEL01064445.1:0-13558 GCA_000484575.1 Olivierus martensii
GGAGTAATAGTAACAGTGTTAGGTTCATTCCAAAATGGGTATATATCTATGTGTCACCCTGTTTATATATATATATATTTATATTTTAATTGAAAGACAATAGAAAATTATTAATTTTTGTTTTATTTGATTCCTCTTTTCTTTATTTTATAATAAATTAATTTTGTGAAATTTATAGACATGGATTGGGTAACAGGATCTGATTGTTGTCACCATTTGCTTGTGGCACTCCACCCTCCATATTCTGTTATTGTATGGAATACAGAAACAGGAAGTAAAGTATGGAAAAAGCTATATACAGAAGTATTGCAATCATTTGCTTTTGATCCATTTAGTGAGAATAACATGGCTTGTGAGTGAAAGTCCATTATATTCAATTCACTACATTTTTTCATAAGAGAATCTTAATTTTAAAAATTAATTTATCAGTTTTGGCATCAGACTGCATTCTCTTTGTGGATGATTTTAATTTAACAAAAGTCCCTTCAAGTAATGGAAGAAAATTTTTTGTATCCAATCCATCTTCAACATTAGGCAGTCAGCAGTCTCTAAATACCATTCCATCTGGCCATCAGTCTAGTGCGGAAGAAAAATCGAAGTCAGTGTCAAGAAGTATTCTTCCCCGAAGAATGAGATTTTTAATACGTGCTGAAACTAGAAATAGGTATAAAAGTTTGAATATTAAATATTTTCCACTGTTATATGTGAAACTGAAAAATATTTAATGTGTTTCAATAATCATTTATTGATTTTTACATAAAAATTTTTTTATTAATATTAAACATGTTTTCTTTTTCAGTTTAGATGAAGGTGTTACTCTAAATGAATGTCTACAATTAATTTATCATAGATCATATCGGCATCATTTGTTGTTGTTGTATCCACGTGAAATTCTTATACTTGACTTAGAAATTAATCAGGTGAACATTTATCACTCATTATTATAATATTACATATAATTTTTAAATTTATGGTTTATCATAAATAAAATGTAGCTTTAATAGCCGTATATCATTAATTTTGATATAAAAAGGAAGAAAATAGTCAATGTTAGTGATTTAATTAACAAGTTTAATATTAAAATGATGTCATAATATTATGCAAATTTCATTTTTAAATCATGTTGGTTTATTATTGTAAAAGTGTTCTTTTTCAAGATTGTCCTACTTATTTGTTTTCTTGTAATTGGCAATAAATGCAATACTTAACAGATAAAATCAAGATATATATATCCAGTTTTAAACTAGAAATCAAAAATTTGTATGGCATTTTAAAGTTCGACTGATTTAAACTGTTATAAAAAACCATTATTATTTGGTTATATATATTTCACAATACAGTATTATTAAATTATTATAATTGATTTTTTGAAGATTTTCTATATTAAGCAAATAATATAAAACAAAACCTTAATTTTTGAGCCAGTTACCATATTGAATTCAGATATTGATGAATAAATTCAATCTTTCAATAATCAGCGTGTTCCCATTATGCAATCTACAACAAAATTTAAAAATTATTTATCTATTTTACTATATCAAAAATAAACAGCACATTTGCTAAAAGCACATAGATTGAATTATTTATTTTTCTATATTTGTTACATATATAATATAAGAATTATTTATTTTTCTATATTTGTTACATATATAATATAAGAATTAAACCAAACAAACTCTTCAGAAACTGCTTGTATTTCTATTAAATATAGTCTATTAAATAACGAGCACAATTAGCAGTCTAAAACCAATCTTCAATATTAATAAAAACGTTTTCGGTATGTAAATTATACCATCCTCAGTTACAATACTCTAATTAGAACAATCTTGTTCTAGAACAGAACGATTATCTGTTATTTTAAAATTAACTTAGCTGAAGAATAATTTTTAAAATTATTTGGGTTACGTAACATAAAAAATAAAATAATAGTAAAAAGATAAATGTTGAACTTATAAACAAAACACTATAGTTTACGAATAAGTAATATATAACAATAAAATAAATATAATATAGTATAGTTGAAATATAAAATAAAATCTTAATACATTGGTAACATTTCACAGGTGTACAGTTAATAAAAATTATTAAAATTGACAGTTATTAAAATTGAAGATTGGTTTTAGACTGCTAATTGTGCTCGTTATTTAATAGACTATATTTATAAGAATTATTTTATAAAACATCAAATTAAATTAATTATACATTTCATGCTAATGAATCAGAAGCAAACATTAAAACATGAGAAAGTTGATAATGAAATATGAGAATAGAAATAAAAAGTTTTTTATGAAATTAAATACCGGTACAACAAAATCTAAACTAGCTTATAGGACCTTAAATAAAATTAAAGTGCAGGAGTGCTTTTGGGCTGGACTGCTCCTCATCAGCTGCACAGAGAAAGTGAGCGTTAGAAGGAGAACCTGGCCGAAGACGGGACATGTGTGAAAACAAGAGTAAATCGTAATTTAAATCCCAGTGTCAGGGGGAACAGTCAGAATAGAACAAACAGGTGGTATAGATGGGATAAGATATTAGGCACACTGGGGGGCGGGATAAGGGGATACCAGATACAAAACTGTGGGGTCCGCGGAGCGACTGTGGCGTCAGAATATTTATAGCCAAAAACGCGGATATGTGAATGGGACATCTGTGAAAACAAGAGTAAATCATAGTTTAAACCCCAGTGTCAGGGGGAACAGTCAGAATAGAACAAACAAGTGGTATAGATGGGATAAGATGTTAGGCACACTGGGGGGCAGGATAAGGGGATACCAGATACAAAAGTATGTGTTTGCACATTAAAATAAAATAAAGTGAAAAATTAAATACTACTACATTAATATTTAAACACTTTAGCAACGTAGAGCTATAGTAAAAACCTTAAATTCTACAGTTCTGTTGATTAATCAGGTATTCCCATGCACTGTGTATAGAATCCTTATCCCGAGAATTGACTAGATTTTTAACCTTGCTGCGGAGGTAAATGTTCCAAACGTCTCTAAAGTTGGACCTTAACTCATAAGAATGTAGCAGATCGACGATGTCAGCATTGTCCCATGAAACACCTCAGTCTTTAGAGTAGGCCGCTTGCGCTAGGGTCGTGTTTTCTTTGTTGCTGCTTACGTCGTACCGATGCTGTTGCATACGTTCTTGCTGGTGTCATCGGGCTACTTAAATAATCTGATAGTAAGCAATCCACAAATTTTAAGTATTTCTAATTTGTGATCACTCCAACTTGTGATCTCAGGTTTGAACCAAATTCTGTCATACATACCGATGCTGTTGCATACGTTCTTGCTGGCATCATCGAGTTACTTAAATAATCTGATAGTAAGCAATCCACAAATTTTAAGCATTTCTAATTTGTGATCACTCCAACTTGTGATCTCAGGTTTGAACCAAATTCTGTCATAAGTAAAGGAATGCTTATATATGATTTTCTATATATATAAGGAGTCCTCCAACCTATCATGATTCATACTGATGACAGTCACCAACAATAGTTTTATAATAATGGCAGCTATAACCGTCTACACTGCTATTTCAGTTAGCTGTTTTATTTCAATTCAAGAATGTTCCACTTGAAATGGTTCTTTGTAAAGAAATTCACCATAAAAATAAAATATTTGTACTAAGTTCTTAAACTGACAATTTAATATTGCAAGAAAAAATTTTGGAAATGATATGCATCTATAACTCACAAATGTAATAATAAAAATTCAGGCTCAACAATTTCTGTAGTCAATATAACATTACAAAACAATCATTTTTTGCTTCCTCATATACACTATACTCCGTCTCACTCTCAACTGATAGTGACGTCACGCGATCTTCGGTTGTAAATCAACTAAAATTTTACTTTTCCTTAGAGTTACATCAGATTTTAACCTGTTCAATGCATTTGACATACATGTCAAGGAAAAGGAACAGAAAACAATAAAAAGCAATTAAGAAATTCAATCCTGAGTTATACAGTACAGCTATTGCACAGCAGTTTTTTTGCATTTATTGGGTGAAAATACATGCCTCCAATGATGGATCCTAAATGTCTCGATTTCTGAAATTTGTTTTAAAATTCCATTTTAAAGATAGGATTATATTAGTAGAATTTGGATTATTTACAGATCAATATTCACTATCCAAACTGCTTAAACCTTTCTGAATTACACATTTAAAAACAACAGCACTACACGCAGTATAGTTAAAACTCCTCTTTAATATAAACCTTGCACTAACGTTTTCGGTGCATCCGCACTCTCTTCAGGCACAACCCTCTCTACCAAGAGGTTTATATTAAAGAGGAGTTTTAACTGTACTGCATGTAGTGCTGTTGTTTTTAAATGTGTAATTTGGATTATTTTTCATCGAATTTTATCAATTCTGCTTTCTATTCAATTATATTTTAGTAATCTTATTTTGATTTTGAAATGAGATAAATTTATTTTTGAAATTATAAATAAAACATGGAATTTTAATATGATGAACTGTAAAATTTGTAAAAATGAAAAATTTTGCTGATAATTCAAAACTTTTCATTAATCCTGTTAAAATAAACAATATTTTTACTTATTTGTTCATTTATTGCTTTACAGATAATTTAATAAAATAGGTGAAAATCCTAATGTAAACAACCTTAGGCTATAAAAAGGGGCATGGCACTTATATTATTTTATGGCAGCCAGTCATTTAATGGGATACTGCAGCCAAACATACTTTACTGCATTGCATGTAGCATTAGATGTAGTGCGTCAACAAAGCATCCTCAGACCAATTAAAGTAAAGTAGAAAATATTATAGTTGTTTAAGTATGATTGTGGACAGTTTTCATATATGTCGCGTTTTTGGTTATATATTCAAAAATTTATAAAAAAATTAAAATAAAAATTATTGAAATGAAGAGAAAACATATCAATGAATATATTTTATTAAAAAAACGACAATATTTTGTCACTTTTTGACTAAATAATTAATTAACTTAATTAAAGATTATTTGCATAATATTTGGTTTTTTATGATAATTTTTTAAAATATCCGATTTTCTTCATTTATATCTTATTTTATTCATAAGACTTGCTGCTATCAAAAAATACCAAATATTTTGTTGGATGGCTAAGCTTTCATATATAAAAATCGTGTTTTCTCTGATCTCATATAATGAATGAAGAATTGTGAAAGAAATAAAATTCAAAAAAATTTTACATCCTTAGAATGATGATAAAAAAATAATAATAAATTGTAAAATTTTCCATGAAAATTAAGCGAGTTTTTACAACTTTAATTTTTTAAGTTTTATGCATATTAAAGTTAATTACAAAAAAGCTGCAGAATTGAAGAAGTTAAAAAATTTCTCATTATTGACTAGATTAACTATGAAGAAATACTTTTACTTATTTATCCAGTCTTGTGCAAAATCACAAGTATTCAAAACAATCACAATTCTGCAAACTTTCCAGAGTCTGGCCTGGCAAAGTCTTAACCTTCTGGAAATAAATTCTGAAAAATTAATTAACACTAAACATAAGTAACAATTGAAACTTCAAGATGTTGATGAAATCATCAGCACATGTTATAACAAAATGAGGAAAAGGAAGTTAGTATGCTTAATCTATAAATAGAATAAATACCAAAATAAAATTTAAGTAATAAAAAAAATAATTTATTAAATCCACAAAATCACTTAAAAAGTATTAACAAACTTTATTGAAATAATAATAAAATCCAAACAAGTTATTAAATATAACTTGTTTAATTATCAAGTAAATAACCAAACAACAATAAAATTATCAAACAATAGTTCAGTTATCAAATAAATCTTAAATTAATTAAACTACAAACCCCCATTCATATACACTAATGTCTGCCAAACTTTTTCCTTTACGGCACACTGAAGCAGGGGAATTTGTTTCGCGACACACCAAATAAAAAATCCGAAAAAATTTACTTTATTAATATGAATCAAAATATTAGTATAGGAAACAATAATAAAATAATAATGTTTCACTGAAATTACATAAGTAGGTAATATAAATAATAATTTTATTAATAAGAAGGATGCGATTGATTTTGAGAAATAATTATATCAAGATGTGGCTCTAAACAGATAAATATACACGAAACTCTTCATTTACCATCAGTAATCGTTCTCGTTTTTTTTTTTTTATTTAATTTCCATGAGAGCTGAGAAACCTAATCCACAAAGATATGACAATCTAAATGGCAACAAGGATTTAATGGCTGTAGTAGCTAATCAAGGATATTGACTTCAGAGTGAAATTCTAAATGGCAACAAGGATTTAATGGCTGTAGTAGCTAATCAAGAATATTGACTTCAGAGTGAAATCCAAAATGCTGACAATTCTAACTTAGAATGTGAAGCTTTGTACACAGAGACATTTCTCTATTCATTTGTCACAGGGATATTTCTATCTCTATTAAATTTTCTTTATCTGTTAATGATGTCAGGTTTCTGACGTGGGATTTTGTGATTTTTATTATCATGTAGATTCATAGATGGATTGAATTTTATGACTGAGAAATGTACTATATTAAATATTTTTAAATCTTTCACGACACACCTTGAACTTCTCACGCCACACTACTGTGCCGTGACACACAGTTTGGCAGAGACTGATATACACAGTAAGTCTCCGACTTATGTGGTTTTTGACTTATGAGGTTTCATAGATATACAGCTGCATAAATCTCTTTGTTTTTATTGAATTTCCATAAAATGCCAATGAAAATTTCATTAGAGTCTACTTTTTGCAGAAACATCACTATTTAATCTTAAATTTTCTTATGTATGCTTAAAGTATACTCATAAATTTTATTTGGCCATTCCATTCACTAATTTACCCAATCATGAATATCAAATTCAAATATTAGTTGGATTTATGTAGAAAGTTTTTTGGCTGAATTAACCATGTAAATTAGGGTCCTACTGTGTTTGTTTATTTATTTAATAACTAATTTGCTATATATGCATAGCTGAAAATGCTTTATTCTTACTACTCGAAGCAAACTTTAAACAGGGGTTAACCAAACGAACACAGCCAAACTTCCCCTGGTGGATCTGCCAGGAGAAGTTTGGCTGTGTTCGTTTGGTTAGCTTTATTCTTAATATCATTGCAAAGAAAATTTATAATTTTTATTACACTAAATTTTAAGTTTAAAATAATAAAATAAATCTTATATTAAACTTAAATATCTGTTCTATTTTAATATTTAAATATCATAGAAATACTTGTGAAGTACTTCTAAAATTTTGTTTTATCAATTGATTTATTTTTATTCTAAATTTAACATTTAAAATAAAAATTTCTAATCCAGTGTTTTTACATCAAATCTTTTTATAAAAAGACATGATTTTCAATATAATAATAAAACAATGGAGTTATAAAATTATTGCTTTATAATAAAATTATAAAAAAATATTTGTAAACAACTTTGTTAATAATTATGTTTATAAAGATTATTATAATCTTCAATTACAGAAGATTTTCTATTAATTATTTATTATAATTTTTAGACTGTGGGCATTGTTGCTGTAGATTGGTCATCACCAATGACACAATTATATTCTTGTGCTCAAAGAGATGTATTATTTTCCCTTCATGAATCAGGTAGTATTGGTGTAAGAGTTAGACATCGAGGTAATTTATCATCTAACAGTCCAGATAGTAAGTGCTTAATAACAATATGATGTTTATTTTTAAATATATATCTTAATATTATTGATTAGATCATAATTAAAAAAAGATGTTGATTTTTATATTATAGCTGGTGATTCTTCATCTATATGTTCCAATGAAATGTATTTAGAAGTTAGTTATGATACCCGATGCCAGTCAGATCCTTTACGTCTCACAAAACATGCAAGAATTTTTGGAATGAGTGTCTGTCCTGTTACAGAATGTAGTGCAGCACTTTTAGTCAGTGATGGTCGAATTGTTCTGTTGGAGTTACATGCAACAAAGCAAGTATGCCATTCATTTGCCATTTATAAAAACACATTTTTTTAATGTTTTACAAAATGTATGTTAAATTATTTCATATTTTGAAAATTAAAAATCATGTTGGATTTTAGTAGTTAAAATTAATTTTCTTTTATTTTTAATTTAGCCTACAGGAAGTAATTCTGGAATTATGTCTCCACTATTCACACCAGGATTGAGTGAATCTTTAGAAACTTTTGAATTGCCATCTTGTGAAGGTATAGAAAATGTCACTTCCATTCCATTTCCTTCTAAAATGCCTTATCCACGCACAACATTAGCAGATAAGATTGGTTCTGCTAATTATCCAATAGAAAATTTCAAAAAGAATTCTTCTGGAATAACATTAAAAATGTTATTAACTGGAATATTCGGTGGATTAGCACCTATGCCACATGTCATTCGTATGTGTCCTCCTGTAACTTTTCGAAACTGGGCTGCATATCATCCTCTATTAGCTGTTGGTATGGTTATAAAATAATGCTTTAATTTTTATATTTTGATGTAATAAATAAAAATAATCTGATAAATCAGAATTTATAAAATCAAATTTTAAATGTATTTTAAGGAAATTCAAATGGTAGTGTTCAAGTATTTAATATGGCAACAGGCATGAATGAGAGAGAATTCAGTTTGCACACTGCTCCTGTAAGGTATAAAAGTGTTTTGATAGTGAAAAGAAAATTTATTTGATCAATATATTTAACTTAATATTTGTAAATTTAGGGGAATTGAATGGGTCAGTTTAACATCATTTCTATCTTATGCACATCCTAATTTGTGCAACAATGTTGGCCAAGTTCGAAATGAATTAGTTTTTACAGATTTTCTTTCTGGACGCACACTTGCACTTCGATCTGATAGAAATGAAGAATCTCCAATTGAAATGTTACGAGTTTCTTATCTTAGGTAAAAAAGCAAATAAAACACACACAATTTATTTAAGACAAAGAATTGACAATAATTAAAATTTTTAGGCAATACTTTATTGTTGTATTTAAAGAAGAACCATTTGAATTATGGGATATAAATACATTAACTTTGTTACGCACTATGCCAAAAAATTTTCCTATAATTACAGCATTGGTAAGTTTTGTTAATAATTGAAAATGCTTTATAACTTAAATGAAACTATATTGACATTTAAAAATTTATAATTAGTCATGGTCTCCTTTGCATAAAAAACCAGATAAAGGAAAAGAAACTGATGCTTCTGATTCAATTACATCATTTCCTGATACACCCCAGTGAGTATTAAAAAATAAAATTTTTTATTTCCTTCAATTTTAAGTCAAAAATTTTTATTTTCTTAAATGAATTAATCTTAACATAATATATACGTCAAAATTCTTCATTTCCTTAATGTTTTACTATGCTAAAACTTTCATTTTTGAAAACAATTGTTTGACTGCAACAATCCTTTTCAGAAATTTTAATGAGAAAATAATTTTAAAATCCAAGTTATTGATATGTATGATTTATAGAAGTAAATGACAATTATTTTGTAAAATAATACAATCTTTTTTATATACCTTTTTTAAAAAATTTTAACCTTTCAAATAAATAACTTAGCATCTTTAATTTATTAAAATATAATTTATAGAAGTAAATGACAATTATTTTGTAAAATAATACGATCTTTTTTATATACCTTTTTAAAAAATTTTAACCTTTCAAATAAATAACTTAGCATCTTTAATTTATTAAAATAGAAGCATCCTTTGTTACATTTTATGATCTATCTATAATCTATTAGTATTAAAATCCATCACTAATAAGTAAATAAAATATAAATTTAAAGATATATATATATATGTGCGTGTGCGTGTGCGTGTGTGTGTGTGTGTGTGTGATACTTCCTAATCAAAATATTTAATGTTTTGAATGTTTGTTGTTGAGTTTAGTTTGGCAGTCTATAGAATTTACAGCAAAATATAAGGCCTTTTTTTCTTCCTAATCAAAATATTTAATGTTTTGAATGTTCGTTGTTGAGTTTAGTTTGGCAGTCTATAGAATTTACAGCAAAATATAAGGCCTTTTTTTTGTTGTATATATAAATCCCTTTATTTTGAATAGAATTTTTATGTCAAAATATCTTACCTGTATGATAATTGTTACAATTTTTAGAACTATTGAAATTTTTAAATTATGCACAAATTTCAGAGAACTTAACAATTCCTAAAATTTTTGTGATGTATAATTCTCAAATTGTAGAAGTAAATTTAGTAAGACAAAGTTTCTACTATTTTTTAAATTATGCACAAATTTCAGACAGAGAACTTAACAATTCCTAAAACTTTTGTGATGTATAATTCTCAAATTGTAGAAGTAAATTTAGTAAGACAAAGTTTCTACTATAAATCAGTATAATTTATAACAGAAACTTTTAAACTTTTAATTTTTTTAATATCAGTATAATTTAATTCAATTTAATACATAAGTTTTTTTATACTCATTTTAACATTTTATTATTTGTTTTTAATAAAATAAATAAATCTATCTTTATATATGCATATATGTATTTGAATTGTAATGTACAAGAAATAATATGGTATACAATTTTAATTGCGTCATAGTTGGAACATGGCTGAAGATAAAGTTTAAACAACATATTTGAAAATAATTTTTTTTAATACAGTATCAGTATAATTTAATTCAATTTAATACATAAGTTTTTTTATACTCATTTTAACATTAAAATAGAATGTGTATATATTTATTTCAATTCAAAAATTTACTTTGCTGTTATATATCATATTTTGTTTATTTTTAAAAAATAATGTTATGAAAAGGTGATAAACATTTTCAAATTTTTGGAAAATAAACACTAAAAAATCTTCAGTCAGTTTAGGATTATTTGTAGAAGTTAAAATAGAAGTTGATCAGAACACATCATCTATTTGATAGTGTTATGACTAAAACATAAATAATCACAGCACTTACAGCAGTCCCGAAAAAATCTTTTATTATTTCACAAGTGAGAAACGTTTTCAACTATACAATAGTTATCTTCAACTCTCTGCAGTTAAACAGCTTCTTAACCGCAGAGAGTTGAAGATAACTATTGTATAGTCGAAAACGTTTCTCACTTGTGAAATAATAAAAGATTTTTTCGGGACTGCTGTAAGTGCTGTGATTATTTACATTTGATAGTGTTATGAATATAGTTGCCTATCATAACCTGTCAAACTATAATGAATATAATGAATGAAATTTAAAAAATATAAAGAATTAATTTCATAAAAAGATAAATAATTATATATTTATTTGTTTTTTATTTGAATAATCAAGTCATACAGATTTTGTATGACTTGTTTTTTATATGCACGACAATGATTTTTTTATAAAGTGCAAAATAATAACTCAATATTTTCATCGTACGAAAAAATATTTTGAAAAATTTTATAGAAAGAAATTATATTTTACTGTTCTCTAACTTATGATTTGATTAACAAAAGTACAGCAGAAGTTAATAATTTATTTTCAGTAATAATTAATATTTTTGGAATCATTTTCTTCAACAAATATATATACTGAATTAAATCTCAGGAAAACATGAAGATAAATTTGAAAATTATAGATATAATTAATTTTTAAAGAGATTTTATAAGTAAGATATGAAAACTAGCAGTTCCAATTTGTGAAAGATAAATTGTTTTCTTTTGTTCTTTTGTTTTAGAGATAAATTTTCTTTATCTCTAAAAGAAAAAATTTGAAAGTAAACTGTAAGATAAACTAAAATTTTCAATAAAAACAACAAATATTTAATGAATATATTTTTATATATAGATATATAAGAGAGAGAATAATTTTAAAAATATATAAATTTTTCATTAATTAATAACATTTTTAGATAACTTTTGTGGAAAATTTATTTAAAAATACAAAGTACGAATATGTAAAACTTTAAAAAATTAAGATAAAAGCAATATATCAAAGTAAGATTCAAAAAACGACTCTGAAAGCAGGAACAAGTATGTATTATTCGGTATATATGTCAACCTATTTCTGCTTTTAAAGATATTTTTTGTATTATAAAATAAATTATTAATGCATAATCAAAAACTTTAATTAAATAATCAGTTTTAATTGATTATAGCATTCTATTAATGAAAAGGAAGCTTAATACTAGCACACTAGAGCAGGCCACTTTATTTATAAAACACAAAAAAACTTTATTCTAAGAAACGTTTTTGGCTACAGTTTGCCCTCATTAGCTTTAACATTTGATTCCTTTATTTTTATTCTCAAACTTAAAACTTGTTTTAGAACATAAATGTTCTATGTAACTTTAACATTCGATTCCTTTATTTTTATTCTCAAACTTAAAACTTGTTTTAGAACATAAATGTTCTATGTTTGTTTTAGAATATTTATGTTCTAAAATAAGTTCTAAGTTTGAGAATAAAACTGGAATCGAATGTTAAAGCTGATGAGGGCAAACTGTAGCCGAAAACGTTTCTTAGAATAAAGTTTTTTTGTGTTTTATAAATAAAGTAGCCTGCTCGAGTGTGCTAGTATTAAGCTTCCTTTTCATTTGTAGCCTTGAAGAGCAGTATAAAAGTTATATAAGCATTCTATTAATCAATATTTCAACATTATTGAAGCAGATTATGCAACTATGTATACTGAAACACATCCTATAAACCTTTTTTACATTCTTATGACAGTAATCAGTGTCCTTTACTCAGCTATCAAATTCTTTTTGATAATGCAATTAAAATAATTTGCAGTAGAATATATAAATAAATACTCAACTTATATGTATTTAAGTCATTTGTATTTATTCTCCCTAAATTTATATAATGTTTAATTGGTATATATTTTGTAATTTGTTAATGCAGATGCTATTTTATAATATATTATATGAAAATTTTATTATATATTATATGAAAATAGATCGGAAGAGCGGTTCAGTAGCACAAAATTTACAAAAGTTACTTTAATCACTGACATGTAAAAAGCATTGGCTTGGTTATTTTGGAAGAAGCAGGTTGCATTAACTATTAACAATGTTCATAATTTGTATATTTTTGCTCATATAAATGGTTGATGCTTTTTGAAACAAAAATTTCTTATCTAATCACAATTTCTCACTCATCTTCAGTTTATTTTTATGTTAATATAAACTATTTTACATTAATTGTTAAGTAAGCAATTAGGATTTAGAATATGATAAAAATTTTTAAAGTAATATGCAGTTTGTATAACTTATTGTAAAATTACATGGGCTCGGTCTTTTGAAACAAGTTGCACGTTCAACATATTTATATGCTTCAAAAATTCGCTGATCTATTTCTATCACTCTTTTAACATATCCCCCTACCTATCTATCACACCTTAACAATTGAGTCTTTCAAGTATTAAGTTTGATTATAGATTTAATTAAAATCATGAAATATTTACCTGTATTTTGCAGTAAGATTTTTTACTTTCGTTCTTATTTCAGTCCATGTTCGTGGTCTGTCAGGTAAATGATCAGAAAAATGCCGGGCAATCTTTTCATAAATTCCGTTTTGTCCGGCGTAGATCATTCGAGTCTGTCCGCCATAAATCTATTAGTT
>AYEL01064446.1:0-18431 GCA_000484575.1 Olivierus martensii
CTCTATCTGGCCAAGAGTAGCGAGTCACATTTTACATAAAAATATATGCTTAAACTATTTAGATGACATATTAAGTGTTAATTTCTGACTACAAAAGCCATCTAGAAAGATTGGAAATAATACTTAAACGATGGGGAGAAACTGAAATAAAGCTACAACCCATGAAATGCACTTCTGGCGGCGACAAATTATATTTTATGGCATGAAATTTCAGGAGAAGGAATCAGATCCGATGTCTCTAAAGTGGAAAGTGTAGTGAACTTTGTCTGACCTAAATAACAACAAAATAAAAGTTCAACAATTACATACAGTAAAATAAATTGTTTAATCAAAAACATTTTCAGCTACATGGATAGATGAGAAAGTTTTTCATTAAACTGAATGTGTGCTTTTTGATCCTTTTACTTAGATTTTACAGTAAGAAGTGTTATATTATTAATATAAATAATAACAATTAATTAAAAAGTATTTAGCTCCTATTTCATAATGTTGTTTTCATTTTCTAAATTCCTATTTGGTGCACAATAGACCATTGTTGCGGTGCTTGGCTGTATAGGCTCCTCCCTTTTATCTACTACTATTACTACTAAGTTCCTATTTCATAATTTGATTTCATTTTCTAGTTTTGGCTCCTAACTATGACAACTATAAGTTACAAATAATCTTAATAATGATTGTTATACAGATGTGAATTGGAATTTCATTAATAGATTTGCAAGATGCTTATTTGGAAAGCTATCCTTTAGATTTTTCATTATTATAAAAATGTGACTGTAGTATTTTTCTTTATATATTTTCATGAACAAAACTTGTATTTCAGAAGTCATATTCCAAAATATTAAAAGTGAAAAATAAATCAAAATCTATTATGGATATTCCTCACTTAATGACTGAGTCCCGAACCCACGACTTGGTTGTAGAATAAATTGGTCGGTAATTGAATAACTTTTTTGTATATGTTTAGAAAATATTGAAAACAAATTTCAACTTAAAAATTTATATCTTAATTATGCATAAAGTATTTTTCTTCATCAGATTTTTGAAATTACAAGTATGAGGAATTGCATGCAATAGAAGTTGTAAGCAATACTTATGGACAAAAACAAATTTTCCACTAAAAAAAATCGAAAGCTCAGATGTAAATTTGAGTAGTCATTAAACAGGTAGGTCATTAAGTGAGGAGTACCTGTACTTGTCTTAAATTAATTCAAATATGAATTATTTAAGACAATATATTTTGGACATTTTCTTTCATTTTTCTGAATGAAATTAGATCATATCTCAAGTCATGCACTATGATATTTATCAAATTATATATAGTAATATTTATGTTTAATAAGTGATTAAAATAATGTTCATTTATGTTTATTAGAAATTTAATATTATATTATAGATTTATTTTGTATATAAATTTATATGCTGTTTTTTATTCCTACAAAAATATGTAATCATCATAAATAAAGCGTATTAAAGATGTTTAACTTGACCAAATTAACATTTGTTTTACAATCATAGGACAGTATTCCAAAATGAATTAACATAATAAAAATCAGTTTTTTTCTTTAATTATTCAAATTGCTTGTTTAGGTCACCAAAATCAGCACTTCCCATTAAAGAACACATTGTTTTTACTGATACAAATGGCCAGTTATATCATTTTACCATTGAAGGAAATATTGTCAGAGATGGATCAAGAATTCCTCCTGATGTAAGCTTGTTATAATTTTAAAAAATATCATTATATTTGTAAAAGTACATAAATATATTATATTGTATAAAACATTATTGGCAATTCTTTAGGCTGGTATGGGGAGTATTACTGCTATTGTGTGGAAAGCAGATAAAATTGTGTTAAGTGATGTTGATGGTAATCTGAATTTGTGGGATATAAAATGCAAAATATCTAGGTAATTTATATTTTGTATATTATATACTGTGAACTGAATTTGAGGGATTCAATGCTGATGTGAATAAAGTCCAATAAATACATTTTCTTTTAAATCAATTTTTCTCTAAATTAATTCTTCGTAAAATTATTAATTACCGTATTACTTTGAATTTAATCCGCAGTAGGATTTTAATTTTGGAAAATTAGAAAAAATAAAAATGATTTTATAATAAGTATTGAAAAATAAGAAACATTTTTATTTACTTAAATAGGTACTGATATACATAATAAGCTACCGAATAAATTGTAATCAATGATCGTAATACTATGCACATACATAGAGCGTAAAGTAAAAGCCCGAATGTTGGGGAGTGGGAGCTCGGGAGAAATAAGATGTTAAAATATTCGCTTTGAATTTAAGCTGCACCCAAATTTTACGTCTTAAAAATCCGAATAAAAAATGCAGCTTAAATTCAAAGTAATATGGTAATAATTTACTCATTAGATGATATAATCATTTCTATGCAGTTATTGTCTGTGAAAACATTTAAGTGATTTATTATATAAAGACTAATAAAAATTTTGATTTTATAAAATCATACTTTAAGAATTTAGTTCATTTCAGCATTAAATCATTCATTTTGATTAATATTAAATAAAAATTAATTTTAAACCATAAAAATATGAATGTTACATAATATGTGATTATAATTAACATTATGTTTTTCATAATTTAGTCGAATTCCTACTCATAGAGGTTGGATTAAAAAAATACAATTTGGTCCAGGTAGAGGTAACATGAAAATTTTACTCTTGTATAATGATGGAGTAGATTTATGGAATGTTGATGATGTAAGTGTAATTTGTGTAAAATTTAAAATTTATTTTATATTTTTCTTAATTTAGTAATAAATTCTTGGTAGGCCACATTAATTAGTCAAATAAAATGTCCTCATGACATGCCAAAAATTCAGGATATTGACTGGGCCAGTTCTGATCGTCCTGTCCTGGCCACATCAGATGGATGCATCTGTATAACTGATATTAATTTAAAGCAAGTTACTTCTTCAATAATTGATTATCATCCAACAGGTTTGTTGCCTATTAGTAACCCTTTAGTAAAAAAAGCATTCTATTTTATCAACAGTAACTTTATAATTTTATATTTGATAGATTTTCCATTTTCTCCTCAAATCTTATCATCTAAGGCAGCTCTTAATTTGAAATGTATGTTACAACATCAACCCTGGAAACATTGTTATAGCATAAAATTTAATTCAAGTGATGGATTCAACAGTGATGATATGTTTCTATTGGAGAAGATCATGGAATCAGTTGATGAAGATGTAAAAAACTATCTTCAGGATTGCCAGTATGGTGTTGCTGAACGGTGCCTTCATGTTTCAAGGTTGTTATTTTGTTTATGTTAAACTTCTATTTTTTAAATTATGTTTTCATCAATAATATAAATTAAATTATAAATTGTTATTTATTAGACTTTATGGAGATGAAGATGGATGTAAATTTTGGACGGTAGCACTCCATTATTTAAAAAGTAAAATTCATAAGGTATTCATATATTTATTCAGATAAAATTTATGCTAATTCTGTTTATAAAAGTTTGTTTCTTTGAATAGAACACTGAAGAAAAATCTCCACCAGAAGATAAAGATAGTAGTATGATTACAGGACAATTTGCTGATCAACCACTTGATACTAGTTATGACATTCTGTGTGATAGTCAAAATTTTCGGGTAAATAATTTCTTTACAATTATCAAAAATTATATTTAGAGTATGAAAATAATGAATTGAAACTTTAATTAAATGATAAAAGTAAATTATTATTATTATTATTATTATTATTGAAAATAAAAATAAAAATTATCCTTTAAAAATTTAAATAGAAGTACCAAGTAATTTTTTTAATTTAAAAATAATCTTAATATGGCTTTAAATATTTGTTTTTTAAACTTCAGGGTAAAGAAGATGAAATTGGAAAAGTATTCTTCCCTTTAAGAAAATTATTACATGCTGAACCATCTGTGCAGTTATATAATATATTAATTGCAAGAGAAGGTATGTTTTTCTTTCTTTGTTTAATTATAAAAATAAAATTGACGTATTTAATATAACAAAATTTAATAAAAAAACAAATTATTTTTCTATATTTATTATGTTGTGACGATGATTTAATAATAATTAATCAATAAACTTTATAATTTAATTGTACATGTTGACAAATAGAACTTTTTGAAATGCAGTTTGCATTATAATAATGTATTTTAATTAGAATTGTTACTAATTTAAAATTGATATTCAAACTTTTCCATCATATAAGTATCTTCCATAAATTGGAAAAGAAAAGAATACTCTTTCATCATTTATAATTTTATGAAGAAATAATGCAATAAAATAATAACAAATAAAGTAAATTTAAGTAAAATATGTAAAAAAATATAAAAAAAGAGTTTTTATGAATTATTACATTGTATAAAATTATTTCTTCTTTGTATTTTTGTATCAGTAGCAGTTTTTCTCTTCAAGTACATTATTTATTTATTTAAATTTTAGGGACCACCGAATAAACTCTTATCAATGGTTGTAATACTATATGCATGATTAGAACGTAAAGCAAAAACCTGAATATTGGAGATCGGCAGAAATAAGATGTTAAAATATTCATTTTGAATTTAAGCTGCACCCAAATTTTACATCTTAAAAATTTGAATAAAATTCAAAGTAATACGATATATTCCTGGAAAATCATAATCAAATTAACCTTCATAAATTATTTCATAATTATTACAGTAAAATCAGAAATGTTATAAGTCACATATAACCTATTTACAAGGCAGAAGATACAATATAACTATTATTGTACTATGCACCAGGTGCATAAAATTATCATCATATCATAATTATTATGATAAAAAAAATAACTTTCACAATGAAAGTTAATTATCAGTATTTATAAAAATCATTCTAATTAAAGGCAAATACCTAATTTATTAATATAGAATAATGCTTTTGACTATATATTCAGTTCTATTATTTTCTCATCAGAAGAGAATGAAGGAACCTAAGTTGACTGACTATACAATTGAAGATATTACTCTAACTCTCCACTTCAAAATTTAAAAATCAGTAAAAATTTTTGAAATCTATATATAAGCTGATTCCAACTTTAAAGTGTTGGAACAATATGGTATTTTTTAAATGGATATTTCTTTTACAATTTTAAAAATTTTCCAAATCCAGTTCACTTCTAGAATAAATATAGCCTCTTAGACAAAAAATGCTAGACTTATAGCATGGAAATATCAAGACATGATGTTAAAGAGAAAATTAGATGGAGATATGATATGAAGAGAAAACTGGATACAATTACTTGTATTGCATTGCATTCAGTCATGTTTCTCTACAATACAATTTTATTGAAATATTTATTCAGTAGAAAATATCAAAGAAATAATAAATGTTTCCATCATTTCTAAATACTAATAAAAATATTTAACATTTAAAGTGTAAATGATAAAAAAAATCAGAATCAAAACAATATGCAACAGATATATTGCTAGAGCTGACAGGAGGAACCAATGCACATGTGATCATCTGAAGTAAAAATCTGATATTCAAAATTAGATGCAACATATTCATCTCATATTTTCTAAATGATCAGAACTATCAGAAAAAAAATTGTTGATCAGAAATATCAAGATCACTATATTAATCATAACTCAACATTTATTTGGATCACTGTATTTTCATTTAACCTATTGTATGCCAAAAAGAATTAAAAAATAATGGTATTAACAAACTGAATAATTAAGTAATTAAGCCTAATTAATATGCAAAAAATTAAAATCATTGTATCTCATTTAATTTTCATCAAAATCTTTTGAGATTTTTAAAATTTATTAAGTTTTCTTTATTCTCCTCCTAACAGGGTAAGCATTTTTTCTGAGTTTTATTGTTTTCAGAAATTTTCATTCCATATATTAGATCACTGAAAACACATTTTTTTTTTTATATGAAGATTTAGCCATCCAATGAAATAATCAGATCATATTTAACAAAAAATTAATAAAAAAAAGATTAATATGCAAATTTTGATTAATGAATATTAATTAAGATATGTTGTATAATTAGTTCAAAATTTACGTAAATTTATTAAAATATTGTTATTATTAATTTATATTGATATCTTATTTCTTAATTTCAGTAATTTTTATTTTAATATTTAGTAAATTTTTGAATTTATACAAAAAAAAAAAAAAAAAATAATACGATAATTTTATTATGGTCAAATTTCATTGTTGAGAATGGAATTCCTTGTTTTAACATTATGTCTATAGAAAATTGACTCTAGATTTATAAATTCTTACTTTACAAACCCACTCCAAGAACAAATTAGCTCATAAAATTGGAAACTTCTTATATATACAATGTAAAATCCAAATGTATATATTATTTGTATTAACTGTCAATTTTCATGCAATATATTTTGTAATCTATAGCACATTTTGATATATTTGTTATGGTAAGCACATACTGAAATGCACTTGTAATTTAAAAAATAATTTGAAATAATGATGTTTTTTGTGCTACTTTTTCTATATGATATACTGAAATGAGATTAAAACCTGAAAATAGTTATTTTTTTTATTTTGTTATTAATTTTGTTCATTTTAAGCTGTTTATTTCTTTAGAAATGTACTTTTATAAATCATAATATAATAATGTTTTTTTTTATAAAAAATTGTTTTTATATTATGATTTTATGATAGTTATAGTTATTCAAATAATTACATTAATAATACTTGAGTTTAAAGTGTTTTTATATTATTAAGTTCTCATTAATCTGAAAATGGTATTTGAACAATTTGTTTAATTAAATTCCCAACTTACTTTTATTGAAGATTTCTGAAAGATTCAGCAGATGATAAGCTTCATAGTTCATAATTCCCTTCAAGGGTGCTGTGATAAATTAAGATGGTATAATGAAGTGAACATTTCATATAAATACTGATTATGTGCCAATATATTAATTCTGTTATAGCATATATCTTCACATATAATTATATTAAATTGATAAATTTATTATTCAAAATATATTTAAAGACTAATTGTCAAATTCTAAACTTTTATATATTTGAAATGTATTTGAATTTTGTCTGAAACCATATCTTACATCAGAATTATTTTTAAAAATCAATTTAAAAAATTTTGAACAACTTTCAATTCATAAATAAGAATTAATTTAAATTTTAAGATTCCAGTAAACAGAAACCTGATTATGATAGATTACCTATATATTAAATTTAAGACAATTTATTAAAAATATCTTACAAATTTCAGAAATATATTGAATTTATTAATATAATAGATTAAAGTGATGATATATGGAGTATATATATATGCAAGTTGAAAATTCCATTATTATTTTGATAAAAGTATCAAAATAATAATTATAGTTATTTAATATTTAAAATATAATGCATGCATAATGAATTTTTCATTAAACTTATTTAATATATATCTCAGTTAACATATATTAAGTCTGTATTCTAGTTTATAAAAAACTAAATTAATTCTAATTTGAGATTAAATGCTTAAATGCTTTTTCTAAAATTTGCATTGCAATCAAACTGAAATTTATTCAATTTAAATTTCTATTCAATCTCAGTCACTGTAAATTTAGAATTTATACAACTGTCACAATACAGAATAACAAAATCTGGTTCTTTTTAATTTTCAAATTAAATAACATCAGCTTCATTAAAATCAGATTTATTAACCGATTTAACCAGAGCACTTTTAGATAAGTTCTACAATCAGTGGAATAAAATAGAACCTGGAATATAATTAGAAATAATATATTGATAACTTTCTAATATATCTTATAATAAAAGCAAAGCAA
The DNA here is from genome assembly GCA_000484575.1 of Olivierus martensii. Classification (NCBI taxonomy): domain Eukaryota; kingdom Metazoa; phylum Arthropoda; class Arachnida; order Scorpiones; family Buthidae; genus Olivierus; species Olivierus martensii. The sequence goes on from AYEL01064446.1 coordinate 7,811, forward strand.
GTTATTGAATTTAGTATACAGTTAAGAGAATATAAAGGTATTATGGCACATCTATGAAACTAAAATAATGATGAAATAAAAATATTCATGAATTTAATGGTTATGCAAGACATAAAAGTAATTAAATTAACTTTGACAGAGATTAATAAATACATGCATATCCTATCTAATAATAAAGGTGCCTTAAATGTTGGTTGCTATTTTACTTTAAAATGTATTTGAAATATCATCATCTCATTGTTGAAATATTTATGGATATCAAGGGACAAAACAAGAGATTTCTTATCCATTTTTTGAACTTGAGCCCTGAGCATTTGATGCAATGCAATTTGATAAATAATCTGGGAGTGGTTGCTTGTTCATCAAAAAGTCCAATTTGGGCTAAGGCAAGCAAAAGCTTTTATTTAGATCAGGGGTCGGCAAACTTTTTTTGTAAAGACCATATAGTAAATATTTTAGTTTCTATGGGCTAAGGGACACACACTATATTTCTGTAGATAGGCCTAATTAAATAACAAGCATGAGAAGAACAGCATACATGTGATACTATATACTTCTGCCTAATTGTAACTGCAATGCATGGAGTAACCAGCAGAGGCCACCAAGAGCATGCAAATGAGAAGCTACAGGTGCGCCACGTCTGGTCTTTCTCGAAACTCCACAATTGGACTCTCAGCCATTATAGCGGATACTTTGAAACTTGAAAAATTTGAAATTCTAAAATCCATTCGTCGCTGGCGGCCATACAAAAAAAGGTGGCAGGCCAGACTTGGCCCACAGGCCATAATTTGCCAATTCCTGATTTAGATCCATTTTCTCAGAGAATTAAGAGAACTGCTTATGTTGGATTCTATTGGAATCTACAATGTTCTATTGGAATGCTTAACTGTTATAAAGTCTACATAATATATGTATTTAGTGTAAATACAGCTCAAGAGGGTCAGATAGACTGAAAACGTTTCTGTAATTATGCAATAACTGTAATAAAGATTTTATATCCCAAGTGCTAGAATAAAGTAAAAGAATTTAATATAGAATAAATACTATCTGAAAATATATTTTATAATAAATCATAATTGAACCTAATTACAAGATTTTTATCCAAATATTTCCAATCTAATCAAATTCTATCCCTAATGAACTATTTTAGAGTTAAGCTGCCAATTAATGATTATTTAATAATTATGCTATGATACCATCATCTATTGGATTAAAGATTAATTATTTAAATTTAGGCTATGATGATGACAATGTAGTGTAATTATTAAATAATCATTAATTTGGCATTTTAATTCTAAACTAGTTTATTAGGAGTAGAATTTGGCTGGATTAGGAATATTTGTATTTTATAAAAAAAGCATGTATTTCTATAACAATACTGTCCATTACAAGTGCAGCTTGTAAAAATGGATTTTAGCAGAATTATTATTATCATGAAAATTTCAGATAGAGAAACAACAAGCAGTTTTGGAAAGAATTAATTTCTAATTCTAATTTCTGAATATGTCATTTATTTTGGAATAATTAAAGTTAAGGGATTAAAATATATATCATTAAAATCATCTTCAATGCAATTAACTTATACATTTTTAAATTAAATTATTAAATTATATAAATAGCACTCTAAGAATAATCCATTCTAAAAGCTGTAAGAGTAATGCAGGTAAGCTATAAATTACCCTTGCTTTAACTCTTGGTGCCAATTTATGCCAATGATGATAAATAAAAATAATATATCTATAAGGCAATCTCATAATTCATCCATCTTTATTAATGACTAATCTTAGAAGATTGAATATCTGTCATTTTTAAATGAATAAAATATACATGGCTAATTAATATTATCTAAAATTTGAGGCCTAACCATCTTGTTAAATTTTATAAAAATCAACCAAATAATTCAATAACTATTGAGGAGACATCTTTGAATGTCCATTTTTAAATAGTTGCACATGAAAGGATTAATATATCATTGAGATCATATTCAATGGCAGGATCAATCTCTTGCTAAGTTACATAAAAGTCAAATGAATAGTTTTGGATATGTTAAGAAAATATTTCAGAAGTTTGAATATCTGCCATTTTTAGCCTACTTTCCAAAGGAAAAAAAGATTTATAAGATTACTATCATGTCTGTTATGTGTCCCTCACTAATAACTTTTAAATTAATACATTTTTCATGAAATTTGTGATTAAACAATGCATTGTTTAATATTACAGAAGGATATTTAATTTTTACTATAATCTTATTTTATATTATTGATAATAAATGGTGCTAAGTGTTATCTGTAACATTCAACACCTAGTATTAATAATATGAAATAAAATTTTAATAAAAATTAAATACTATCCTATAAGATCAAACAATTCTACAGGATTAAATGAAAGCTAGTGACAACTATAGAACAATTACTATATAATAATAATAATAATAATAATAATAATTTTTTAAAAATACGAGGGTGATTCAATAAGTAAGTTACAAATCGTGATTGAAAAGAAATGAATGGAGATAATGACATACAAACAACATTTATTTTTCAACATAATCTCCATACAAATTTAAGCACTTGTCCCACCGTTTCACAAGTCCCTGGAATAAATAATATATTCCTCTGCAAATGGATGAAAAACAAATATATGATAATTTAATATTTGATTTTAAACTTATGATTTAACCTATTATTGATATACAGTGGTTGTAGACATTCAAAAAACTCAAAGAATACTCAAAATGCTTCAGTTCCATTTAATTTAATTATATTTCATTTTATTATATATATTAGTAAATATTTATATTATATAGTCAGTTAAATTCTAATCTAAACATTAATACTAATTCTGATGATATTTATAGTCTACAATTTGAATGCATAATTTGCTAAGATTTATAATTTATTCAAATTAATTCAGTTCTTACACTGCCTATTTTTTAGACCCAATTAATAATAAACAGCTCGTTTCGCAGGAAATTTCAGCCAAGCCTACTTTACCGTGCTGCTTGTGTATTGGATGTAGAGTGTCAAGCAAACTATCGCAAGGCCAATTAGAGTAGAGTAGAAAATGTTATAGCTGTTTATGTAGGATTGTGGACGATTTTCATATATGTTATGTTTTTTGTTTATAATTCGAAAATTTAATAAAATATTAAAATAAAAATTATTGAAATGAAAAAAAACATCAATAAACATATTTTATTAAAAAAAAAATGACAAAATTTTAATAAATTTTAGCTAATTAATTAGTCAAAAATTGACAAACTAAATTAATTAAGAGTTACATAATACTTCATTTTTTATCAATAATTTTTTAAATTATTATTCGATTTTCTTCATACCTCACTTCAATTCATACCTCATTTTATTCAAAAGACTTGCCACTATCAGAAAATACCAAATATTTTGTTGAATGGCTAAGATTTCATATATAAAAATTGTGTTTTCTCCAATCTCATATAATGAACGAAAAATTGTGAAAGAAATAAATTCAAATAATTTGTTATATTGTTAGAATCACAATAAAAAATGTAACAAATTATGAAATCTTCAAAAAAAATTCAATGAAAATTAAGTGAGATATCGCAATTTACATTTGTTTTTTGTTTGCAAATTGAGACTTAATTAGAAAAACATTGAAGGCAGTGAACAGGTTAAATAAAGTTAAAACAAGAAAAAGAATGACTGTAGAGCATAGAGGAAACTAGTGCTGTAGTTATAATTGTAGTCAGTGCCGTAGTGAGGCTATGGCGAAGGTGGCCACGGCCATAGGCACCTAATTTAAGGGATCACTACTATTATTGACCTCACAAAAGCGCCTTTTATATCTTGAGCCATAGGCACTTAGAGCAGTAGCTACGTATTGTTGACCTCACAAAAGCGCCTTTTATATCTTGAGCCATAGGCACTTAGAGCAGTAGCTACGACACTGATTGTAGTAATAGTATAGTATAGTATAGAAATGCATGGTGCCCCATGACTAGCGATACACAGATTTTTTTTTGCCATTCCTGTTACATGGATACAGGCATGATGATGTTGGTTACAATAAAACTAAAACGTTATGCATAAACAAGAGAGTATTTTAATATCATAAAAAATTTTCAAAAAGTGAAAATATATATTAGAAATGTCAAGAATATAAAATAGAAAATATTAGAAGATTTTATATTAAGTCCTCACAACTTGAAATATTAGAATAAGTATTACAGAGAATTTTATTCAGAGATAAAATATAAAATCTTCTAATATTTTCTAAGTCCTCACAACTTGAAATATTAGAATAAGTATTACAGAGAATTTTATTCAGAGATAAACAAAAAATTTTGAAATGTGTTAATGATCAGTAAAATACTTTTATAAAATATTTTATTTAGGTCTTTTTCACTTTCAAAATTATTCAATAGTAAAATCAATTATTTTTACTGCAAGATTAATATAGAAATAATTACATTTAAATGAATCTAAGAATTTTTTAAATATTGTATATTCCTTTTATAATGGGATTATTGGGAAAATGTTCATCTTTAATAATATTATTATAGACATCACAGTAGAATCATAGAAAGAATATACAGATAATCCTCATCTTACAACAGGTTTAGTTTAAAATCTCACCATCATAAGTATGCTCAAAATTTATGGATTTTTCACTACTAATGTTTACTAGGGCACTATATATAATCTTAATAAACACAACAACAAGAACCACAAAAAAAATATGCTTTCCATATATCACACCATTATATCAGGGATTCAAATTCATTGAATGCCATTGACCTATCACAGAATTAAAAGATTACATCTTTTTCACAAGTACAAAAGATCTTTAAGTCGAGGACTACCTGTATATGATTGCAATCACTTCAGAGCCACCATGGCCTAACTAATACTTGTGAAGGATCAATTGAAAGTATGAAATGGTTCAACCAGCCAATCCCATACACTACTTGAAAATTCTAGATAATAATACTGGAATTAAATTTATTCTCTAGGTGTAAAAAGACTTTACTATGCATATATCCTGCCAATCACCGAATGCTAGAATTTGGCTTAATTAGAAGTTTAAATTGGTAGAATATGAGAAGGAAAATGAGTTTTTTGATAATTTCTACATCAAAAAATTGTGATAAGTCAAAATCTTTTTCACATTCATGAGATGCAGATTCTGTTATATTAAGGTGACCAACTATTTTTGGCACAAAAGGAGTACGCTGGCTGCCTGAGATTGCCCCTCAAAACTGTCCGAATATTTCTGAGTTAAGAGCCGAATGACCTTTTTTTTAGGTCTCATATTTTGTGTGACATGAAATATGAAGACCACCAATTATTGGTTGTCTTCATTTTTCTATCTAGGTTATGGTGATTGGGATTGTGGAAAAAAAAAAAAAACTGTCTTCTTCAATCGACTATATTTTTAAAAGAATATGAAAATGAATAGTAATTCTAATATTTTAAATTTATATGACTTTTAATTATTGAAATCATATTTTTGTGTTTATGAATTTTTCTGGATAATTTGAATTTTCTTCCAATAGCTCACATGTCAGAACAACTTGCATCCCCCATGTTGAATTTAACCATTAAAACTGCAGCTAGAGTATCGGTGGGGGGTCAGCTGTGTTCTCCCCTTGTTAGTATAAAATTATTTCTCATTAATAAAATTCTATTTAATTTAAGGGTTAATTTGAGTATTATATTTGTTTGGATTCACTTATATTGATATTAATAGATAAACTTTTCTAACAGTAAAATTAAACTTTACTGCAGTATCATAACTGTAAATGTGAGATTATTGTATAAAATTGCATATATTATGTATTAAATTATTATAATAATAATAAGTTTAAAAAATTTTCATGTCAGAATTTTATGTAAGTAGTCAGATTTAAATTTTTCTGTGTATAAATTACATATTCTTTAATATTATAAAATGCATTTTATGAAAATATATCTGAAATAATTATAGATACATTTCATAAAATATCAAATACTATTTTGTCATAATACCATATTACTTCGAATTTAAGTCGCAGTAGGATTTTAAAATTGAAAAATTGGAAAAATTAAAAATGATTCTATAATAGGTATTGAGAAATAAGGAACATTTACTTAAATAGGTATTAATATACATAATAACCTACCTAATTTGTTGAGAATCTTCTTCATATGTACTATTATTATCGTTTTTTTTAAATAATGCTAGCTATCTTCTTTGAAACATGTTCTAATCAATCTTTCTGTTGTCATTCATGCATTCTTTTGTGCTCGAATTATAACACCCTTAAGAAAATTTTCCTTTGGATACTTTTTTTGTTCCTTTTAAAATAATAAAAGATGGCAATTTGTTTCCATCAGCAGTTATAAATTGCATTATAGTAATTCATGATTTTTCTTATAATTAAAATATGGCCAGATTATAATGCGATTCTACAGCTACTATCAAACAGTAACTAGATTAAATCAGAAAAGTACGAAAGAGGCACCACCGAATAAACTGTTATCAATGGTCGTAGTACAATGTGCATGCATAGAGCGTAAAGCAAAAAGCTTGAATGTTGGGGAGTGGGAGATCGGGAGAAATAAGATGTTAAAATATCCGCTTTGAATTTAAGCCACACCCAAATTTTACATCTTAAAAATTTGAAATATTCATTTTGAATTTAAGCTGCACCCAAATTTTACATCTTAAAAATTTGAATAAGGCTTAAATTCGAATTAATATGGTATATTATTTTTTTTTTTCATTATATGTTGCTATATGAACTTTAAAGCCATCCTGTTACACTTACAAAAATGCACACAAAAAACAAAGCTAAACGCTTTGTTTTTTGTGTGCATTTTTATGTTTCTATATTTTTGAATTCTATTTTTCTAGTAAAAAAAAATAAAAATTTATGATCTGTCATTGAGAAAATTAAGATTGCTTTAAATTGGAAAAAAAAATAGAAAATTTGATATATTTACATTATTTTTAAGGGTTGTCATGAAGAATGATTTGATTAATAGTTCTTTAAAAAAAGATTAAATCAAGTACTAAATGTAGGATTGTATGTATTTTTATTACAGAAAATATTAATTTCTGTTTATTTATCAAAAATATGCTTATAATAAAAATATATGCAGTCCTCCTTTAATGCTTGAATTTAATTTTTTACATGCATATAGTAAGAAAGAATATGCATAAATTTTTTTTATAAAACATTCTTAACTTACTGATATTTGTTTTTATAGACAGTTGCTCAGATTTTCAAATTAGAATCAAATAATAAATGCAATACATTATTGGTAAGTATATTTAAATATTATTTTAACTTAAAAATAAATTAATAATTAAAAATTTTTAATGTACAAATTTGAATTACGCAATGAACATATTATTACAATAAATTTAAGTATCAACAAAAACCAATATATTAATATTTTAACTTCTTTACAATTATTATTAATAATGTATCCACCTTTAGACAAACGTAATTTTAACATGATGACAGAAGTCTCCGGAAAACATCGCACGCACATGAGTCCAGCCACACCCCCCTCCAACCATCCACTTGACCAGGTAATCTCTTTTTCAATTCAAAAAACAATTTTTTCCACCAATCCTTACAAGTATATTCGGCCAGGTAATCTCTTTTTCAATTCAAAAAACAATTTTTTCCACCAATCCTTACAAGTTTATTGGTATAAAAGTCAAAATGCTCTCACACAAATAATTGACAAAAAAATAATGCCTTAAATTAAAATAAACAGTAGGGGTAAATCAATAAATAGCTAAAAAAAATTTGAAATATATATATTAGTCATGAAATATAAAAATAATTATAAGTTGATCAGCCCAACAAAGCAGAAATCCATGCTCTAAAGAAGAAAATGCTTTTGAACAGTTACTTGTTTAGAACAATAAGTAATTGGGAATAAAAAAATTGTATTCAATGATGATAAATAATGATGGTAGGTATTTGATAGATATCAGATATTTTCTATTTATGATCATATTTAATTATGATCTGACTCGTTCAAACTGAATTTCTGTATTTTTCATGAGGATTCTGTGATTTTTAATAACAACATTAAATAAAAATAAGTGTGTATTTAACAATAACAACAATGTAATAAAAATTTTTGTTTTATTATTTTGCTAATAATAATATATAATAATCAAATTTGTATCTTTTATTTTGGTTCATTTGAATCTGATATCAGTATGAAAGTGAATTACAAGTTTTATGATTTTCAAAAATCAATTAAAATATGATCTAATATTTTTCTCAACTATTATTACTATTTTACTAATAAATTCATAAATTACATAAATATTTGCATAAATCATATCTCAATTTCTTAAGGTTGAATTCTCAATTACCTTATTCAAAAAATGCAAAAAAAAAATTTTCTGAGCTACTGAAACTTTAATTCTCTGCATTGTTTGAAATACTGTTTATTCTTTTGAATATCTGATTATTGATTATATAGCCTTCTGTTCATTGAGCTATATTAATATAGTTCTTTAAATTTAATAGGAATATTTGTTCTTAATAATAAATCATTATCCATCAAATTCCAATAGTTTTTTAACTGTAATTCTTTAAAATAGAAAATCTTTATGTAATAAATTCTTGTCCTAGAAACATTTATTCTCATTCTGACTGATTTTATAATAATAATTTTGTATAATATAATAATAGAATATTTTAGTTAAAAAATCCATTCAAGAACATTTTTGAAATTTGAAGAACAGATCTAAAATTAATTGAAGGCTAATTGATGAGAAAAACCAGCTGATTGTATTGTGCAATATTTACAAATTTACTATATTAATCTTGTTTGTATCAGGTATTATTGAATATATTATGATAAAATTATCACTTTATTTATTAAATGCAGAAAATATCATCAGAATAGTAATAATAATAATCAATTATATAAATATATATTTTTTACTTTCAGCTAATTGGAATGTAGTTGTACCTAAATGTAAAATACATAATGATGCAAGTGTGGATATCTCACGTGATGGACAACTTCTTGCTGCTCTTATTCCTACTTCAAATGGATTAAGGCAATCTGTTACGTTATCAATATATTCACTTCAATCACATAGTTTAGGCCAGTGTTTATACACTTGGAAATTTGGACCAACTGTTATTTCAGTCAGTCTCTCTCCACTAGGTCGATATATAATAGTCGGATTAGGTTCTTCTCGTCTATATTTATCATCTGCAGAACGAGAGGTGAGTTTCTAAAATTTTATATTACCTTTAAAATTAAGATTCAATATAAAAAAAGACCATTTCACATGAAATTTAAAAATAATATATCATCGTTTTATCCAGATAAGATTTAATCTTCAGATATAATATGTTTAAATATGTAACAATATTTTTTTATATATGTTATAATTAAAAAGATACTTTGACAGTGTTGTTCTGAAAGTTCCTAGTTCAACCTCAGTCTAAGCACAAGCTTTTTTCTTTAGATAAATTGATTAAAAATTAATCTTTAATAATTAATTCATTGATTGTACCACTCTTAATTTAAATTATAATATTTAATTTGATGATGATAACTTACAAGGGGAACGAAAGTAAGAACTTTTTGGCATCCCCTCATAAAATTTTACATTGTTTATTAAATTTTTAAATCATATAATAGATGATACATTATTTCTTATATAATGCAAAATTCTATTTTTAATGTTTTTAGTACAGATGTTATTCACAATTATATATTAAAATTTTCAATATGTTGATTGATTGCAGTGTTGGGAATTGTATCTGATATAGACATAGTACTCTGATATTTCTAATCAAGTTTTTGCAATTCCAATAATTCTGATCAGTTAGTAAATATTGATGATTATTATACTCTTATCTAGGACACCAGATTTATGCTCCACTGATTTTTTTAGTCATTTCTGTTTTGTTGTAACAAAATTTTTTTACATATTTTTATTTCATTATTTTATCATTTAACTTGTTATTTTAATACTTTTGAAGGGTTTTTAAATAATTCTTGCTGCTTAATTTGTTTTAAGATATCAATGATTTGTTTTTCAAAATTAAACAATGAAAAGTTGTTTTTATATCAGTTGTAAGACATATCTTAGTTACAATGATGATAAAAACGAAAATAACTTTTCTTTTAAGAATTAAGGAAATATAATAATATATAATTTTTTCATTTATTAAAAACATTGAATTCTTGAATTATTATTATTATGAATTATAAAAAAATAAATTATGATTTATTAAATTAAATTCAAGTCAACCACTAAGGAGAAAATACAATCCAGAAGGAAGCAATGAACTTTCAATACCGTGTTGTAAATCAGTATTCATTGCAACTGGAATAATAAATTGAGAACTTATAGATGGATTTAAATTTAGCGGAAATATTATCTATTAAGCTATATGGTTCTGATCATTTCAGATTCCATTATATTATATCAGTTTTGAAATAGTTGAAATTTTAAATATGACATCAGCCTTTTGTTTATGAGAGACATCAGTATATTACTCATTCCCATTGTAAACTATGTTAAGCATACAGTAATGTATGCTTAACATATGCTACAAATACACTAACAAGGGGAGGACACAGCTGACCCCCCACCGATTTTGATC